>ML818264.1:34575-52599 GCA_009831015.1 Picea engelmannii | reverse complement strand
TTTAGAGATGACACACAAGCACATTGTTTCCGGGCTGTCACAGTTGGTAGGGATCCATGAATCATCGGATTTCTAGGCCATGCAAAGTTGAATTTGATAATAGAACTACAGCTTCTGGTCAAGAAGCAGTTGGTTTTGATGCTAGTATAAACAGTCGGTTGCTAACTCCCATACCACCGCGCTCTATCAATATTCTCAGAAGCTTCTTCAAGATTTAGATAGAATATGCTTACTGCCTCTTAATCCTATCATAGAAAAGGCTCTGCAGTTTGCTGTGGATTTCCAGAAGTCTCAAACTAATCTTGTGTCTCGGTGGCAGCTTCAGCTACTACTCGTGCAAGATGGACAGCTCTTTGGTCGGGATCTTCTTTTTGTAGAGCTATGAAAATGCCCCAACTAGCAAATAACTGAGACTATGAAAGAAATGATGCAATAATAGATCTTGGACGGCTTATTCTCAATTTGTTGAGAATTCTTTGCACCAACATTGCATATCAATATAGTAAACTTGGTAAAAGCTTGCAGGAATGGGATGCCCTTTTGCAACAAGTCATTTAATTCACTTCAAATCACTTGGTGCCTCTCACATAAGGTATTTAATCCATTTTTTTTAATAGAGTAAAGATCCTTTAATTTAATAATAATAAAGGTTTCATGTGAAAAAGGTATGGAGGATATGACACATTTTCTTTTGGAATGGTATAGGATAAAGTTTATGAAATAATGCTATAAATGAAGGGAAAGGTATGCGAAAAATCTTTGCAGAGTGAATCATGTAGAACTAAGGAAATAGTATATTCGGTGAAATAATATGGTCTTTGACATGTGTGTCATTGGCGAAATAAGACGGCGTGAATAATGCAAAGAGTGAGTAACAGGCTCTTCTTAGTAGTAAGTCAAGCGTCACACTAAATTCACTTACGAACAATGCGCCAATATTTAACGAGAAAAAGTGAAACTTTGCGCAAGTAGTGTGACTGGAGAGGGAGCCTGGCAACGCTTTGTTGGCTAAGTCTTGTTAACAAAAAACGTTGTCAACACACTTCACCCAAGGCGCATCTCTCTCTATTTCATGCATACTTCAACTATGAGAAACTCCTAATTAAACTAGTGCACCATTCATGTCCCTCCCGGGATCTCCTTCACTTAAATTGTGTGCATCGATTCTTCATTTCCTGATGTAATGTCCCTAATCTGAATCCTTTGTAATTGTACATATAGGCTAGTGAGCCATTGGTACTAATTGTAAATGTAAATGTACATATAGGTTGGTGATTTGTTGGTACCAAGTTGTAGTTTTTCGCGCACTTGAATAGTGTACAAAGAATTGTTATCAAAGAAAGGGTGCGCACATTTCATAAGTGATGTGTGCACATGGGTAAGTGTGTGTGGTTGCACATCAAAGGAAGGGTGCGCACTTGACTAAGTACACCGGGATTACTTGGAATTGTGCATGATACCAAGTTATATATATATATATATGTGTGTGTGTGTGTGTGTGTGTGTGTGTGTGTGTGTGTATTGAGGCCGGAGAGCCTGTGTGATTGTGAGGTTGTTGAGTCGGGACGCAAATAGGTCAGCGCGCTTATCCTTATAAAGTGTAATCATATTCAAGTATTAATATTATCACATCATTGCACGCAAATAGATTAGACGAAAAGAAACGGGGGATAACACCACCAAAAAAAGGGAAAAGGGAGGGGACTTAAGTCCTAAGGAATATTTTATTAATATTTCCAGAAAAGTGTAATTGATGGATAATTTTTTATCCTGAATTCTCGAGGGTAGGGAACGAGTCACCAAGTGGCCAAAGCTACTTCTGAAAGTGACAAGTGTCAAGTTTAAAGAATGCAATATATATTCTTGGTCTTGGTGTATTTTAGGGGGAGAACTAATTATGAATTCTTTTCGTAGGCAGAAGGGGTTGGACGAGGTGGAAAATGAAACTATTACCTTATCTACAAAGAAGAGCTTGTAAGGGGTTCTGTATTGTAATCATATTTTTTGGTTTTCAAAGAGGCGGGTTGTTAGGCTCGTGAGAAGTCTCTCTAGGTGAGAGATTTGTTGTTGAAGAGGCGGGTTGCTAGGCCTGTGAGCATTCTCTCCAGGTGAGAGTTTTGTTGGGAATTATTCCCTAGAGAGTTGGGCATTAGTCGTAGGGCTTAGAGACTTCCAGTCCGACCTATTTTTGTTAACCTTGGAAGGGAAGTGGGGCATCCGAGGGACTATTGAGCAGAGAAGGGGCACACTTCCTTAGGTGTCCCAGGTGCGTGGAGAATGAGAGACTATAGACTAGTTGCAGCAGTGGCGCCTTGGATAGAGCAATTATGTTTAGTATCATACCTTAGCATGTCACTAGGAACCCTTTTTCTCTGGTGAAGTTAATCCCCAGCTCGGGGGTGACCTGTTGCTGAAAGAATATGAGCAACAGAGTCTATGGATGGGAGGAACGTCTGAGTTTTGCACACAGTTGGTGACTTTTCATAAAAGATAAGTGTCTTTAGTGTTTTTCTCATTTATTGTGTGTTTTACTGTGTGTTTATTTATCTGTGTTTAATATGGGTTTAATTCTTATACGTTGTTGCATATAAGTAATTGTTGTTATTATGTATTATGTTACTTGCACATGTAAGTGTGGTGTTGATAGATAATAATTATAGTTGTGCTTGAGTATGACAAATGTTGATAGTCTTGCATGTTAAATTAACCTTATGATAATGGTCTTGAGTCTCAGAGGTGAGGTTGGAATGGTCGTGCACGCAAAGAATACTCTGTTTGCACCAGAAGTTGGATTTACTTGTGCACACAAGGGAGCAATATGTGTGCACAAGGAGGACATAATTGGTTTGTGACTCCAGAATGGTTGCGCGCACAAGACTATTGTGTGTTCAATATGCTTGTGTGCAGTTGATTTTTGTTACTTCTGTTGTTATAAGTTGTGGGACATCACTCAACTTGAGGTTGAGCGCATTACTTCAAGTGATATTGGGCAGACTAATGTTTAGAATAGAATCTACGCAGTGTATTTTGGAAAAGTATTGTTCAGTAATAAGTTGAATGATGCTACAATTTGGTAACGGGGATGCTACATACAAGTTTCACAGAGAAAGTTGAGATTGGGTGACGTGGCCCAACCTAGGTGGTTGGGGACGTTACATTGTGTTATCAGAGCTATGGTTTCAACACTGAGCCTACATGGGTCGAGCTACGGTTTTAATAGTAACCTGCATGGGACGAGTTTCTATTTTAAGGAAAAAAATTTGATTGATAAGTGGTCGAGTTTGGAATTATAGCACAGCCATGGTGTGCCTAAGATAAGAATGTGCTAAATTTTGGACATTGCAAGATGCAACACTGGAACTGCGCAGTAAACAATGGTGCATAAGTGTGCGCACTAAAGATTGGGGCTACGCATAGTAAAATTTGTGGTGCATGCACAATACTAACACACGGTGTACATGTTAAATATTGACATCACGCATTGGTGTTTGTTGAATGTCAATGTGCACATGGGCTTCAAAAGGAAGGATTATGATAGATGGTGCATAGTTTTCATGAAGTTGTCTCATGAATTCGTCTAACAAATAATTTTTCCTGCACATTTTGCATAATTATCAACGATTAGAGAAAGACAGAATTAGTGCAGAAAGTCAAGAAATATGGAAGATGTGTAAAGAGATTTTATCCATCATGATGAATTCGGAGATATGTATGTCGGTTTGGGTGTTGATAGTAGAGAATCCAAGTAAGAGTGCATTAACTTGGTAGAAACCATTAAGGGAATGCAAAAATATGTCTAATCCTATAAAGTTGATAATGAAAGGATTATGACAGCCAAGGAGTAGCAAGATGACTTCAATATTTGATGTAAATCTTGGACAGAATAGAAAAGAAAATGGATAAGGAGACAAAGTCGAGAAGGTCAAGAATTCATAGGCTCATGATGATAAAAGAAGAGAAGCAAGAAGTGTTGATAGGCATCATCCTCACTCACCAAAGCACTCATTTAGGAAAGCACATAGTAGCTCAATTCCATCTTCTGTCAAAAAGCACAAGAGAAGGACTCAGGTGGACAAGCTACAGGGAGAAATGAATAATATCAAGCCTCTTACCTTTGACAGTGAGCAAAAGAAGAATGAAGATGCAGAGACTTGGTTTTCGAGTATGAGGAAGTACTTCTAGCTGCATAACTATTCTGCGCAAGAAAAATGAGAATTGTCATCTATCATCTAAAAGGAAAGGCATCAATGTGGTAGAATCAGTTTGTGCAAGTGCAACACATTGATGAGAAGAAGGTTACTTGGAGGGAGTTCCATGGGTATTTTCAAAGGAAATACTTAACCAAGTGATACTATGACAAGAAAATGAAAGAGTTCTTTGAACTCAAGATTGGGAGTATGACGATAGATGAGTATGAAAAACTATTCTTAAAGCTGCTAAAATATGTCGCATTCATCAAGGATGAGCAAGTTAAAATTCAGAGGTACCTGAGTGGGATTCCATCATTTATCAATTACAAGATACAGTATGATGACCCTAAGACATTGGAGGAAATCATAAGGTGCACTAAGTGTCTTTATGATCAGTAAAGGGGAAGACTGACTTTCCAAAAGGCTTGAAAAGACAAGATGAAAAGCAAGGTGGAACAGAGGAAGAAGGGGCTAAGCCACCGTTTTTCAGAAATACTACGCAAGGATAGCCAACTCTCAAGGAGACCAAAATGACGGAGACAGTGGGGAAAATCCATGGCAACAATCTATTCAATGTTGGAGTTGTGGTGGACATCTTATGCACAAAGATTTCCCTCAAAGATGTGATAAAGCGAGGACTTCATACAGTATACAGCAAGCTATGACAGTTGAAGACATGGGCATAAATATACCAAGGATTTACGTAGCCTTGGATAACAAGCAAGTTGAGTTTCATTCGCACATGATTGAACTAGAAGGTAATATTAATGATCAACCCATTGCTATTTTAATTGATTTAGGAGCTAGTCATAGTTATCTAGATCCTAAGATGGTGGAAAGATTCCATTTTCTGAAAAGCAAGATTTTAAAACCTTGGTTGGTGCAGTTATCTATAGAAGCAAAAAGTAAAATTAATGAGATGGTTAAGACATGTCCTATGGAAATGAATGCACTGAGCACAAATGTTGATTCGAATATTATACCTTTGGGCTCGTACAATTGTCTCATTGGTATGGACTAGTTGGACCAGTATCATGATGTCCTGGACGGTTACAGTAAGGAATTTACTTGTTTGGATGAGAAAGGCAACTTAAGAATAGTTCAAGGAATTCTAAGACTTGTAGCTATTAGAGAAGTTTCAGCCTTGCAATTGAAGAAAATATATAGGAAAGGATGTCAATTATTTGCAACGCACATAGAAGAGGCACCTAAAGATAAAGGTCAAATGTTGACGATTGTGCAATACTAAAAGAGTTTGAGGATGTCTTTAAAGAGATATTGGGGTTTCCACTGAAAAGAAATGTCGATTTCTCTATAAATCTGATGTCTGGAGCAGCACCTATATCCAAGACTCCTTATAGGATGAGTACGTCATAATTGAAGGAGTTGTAGATCAAACTTGAAGAGCTTCTAAAGAAGGGGTATATACTCCCAAGTGTGTCATTTTGGGGTGCCCCAGTATTGTTTGTGAAGAAGAAGGATGGTAGGTTGAGACTTCGTATCGACTTCAAGCAGTTGAACAAAGTAACAGTAAAGAACAAGTATCATTTTCCAATGATAGATGACCTCTTTGATCAATTGTGGGGTGTGCAGATATTTTCAAAGATTGATCTCAAATATGGATATCACCAAGTGAAAATTAAAGAAGAAGACATCAGCAAGACTTCCTTCATAAAGAGGTACGAACATTACAAGTTCACAGTGGTATCATTTGGGTTGTCAAATGCACCAGTTGTCTTCATGTGTTTGATGAATGGAGTTTTGAGAGAATACTTAGATAAGTTTTTCATTGTATTTATGGATGACATATTTATTTACTTAAAGTCTGAAGAAGAGCACGAGAAGCACTTGAGGATGGTACTGCAGGTATTGAGGGAGCATCAACTTTATGCAATGTTGAGAAAGTGCTCATTTTATCAGCGACAAATTCATTATTTGGGTCATATCATTTCCAAGGAAGGAATAGTTGTGAATCTGGAAAAGCTAAAAACCATTGAGGAATGGCCCACACCAAGAAGTGTGGCAGAGGTGAGGTCCTTTATGGAACTTGTAGGTTATTACAGAAGGTTTATTGAAGGATTCTCAAAAATTCTGCATCCAATTACATCCTTGAAAAAGAAATGTGTGTGATTTGAATGGACTCTGGGTTGTGTAAGGAGTTTTCAGCACTTGAAGAGATTGTTGACAAGTGCACCAATTTTGAGAATTGATGATTCAGATGAATACTTTGTGGTGTGCACAGATGCTTGTAAGGAATGGCTCGGTTAAGTCCTTAGTTAGAATGGGCATGTGGTGTGCTAAAAATCAAGAAAGTTAAAAGAGCACGAAAGGCTCTATGCTACTCATGACTTAGAATTGGCAGCCATAGTGCATGCTCTAAAGATGTGGTAGCACTATCTTATGGGTAAAATATTTGAACTAAGAACAGACCATAGTGGACTGAAGTATTTGTTTGGACAACCAAGTTTAAATGTCAAACAAAGTAGGTGGTTAGAATTCCTCAGTTAGTATGAATTTGACATAAATCATATCAGAGGAAAAGAAAACAAAGTGGTTGACGCACTCAGCAGGAGGGTGCATGAGATGCATGTTACAGCCATTAGCATGTACAAATTGGATTTGAGAGACGGAATTTTAGAAGTTGTCAAATCATATCAGTGCTATGAGGACATAAAGGCGACTTTACAACTGCAGCAGTGGCACCTTGGACGGAGAGAAATTCTGTTGAGTATTATACCTTAGCCTATCACTAGGAACCATTTTTCCCTAGTGGAGTTAAGCCCCATCTCGAGGGTGATCTTTTGCCGAAAGCTTATGAGCAACAAGGTCTATGACTGGGAGGAATGTCAGAGTTCTTCGCACAGTTGGTGACTTTTCATAAAACATAAGTGTCTTTATATGCTTCTCCCATTTACTATGTGATTTACTGTGTGTTTATTTATCTGTGTTTAATATGGGTTTAAATCTTGTATGTTGTTGCATATAAGTAATTGTTGTTATTATGTATTATGCTACTTGCACATGTAAGTGTGGTGCAAATAGACAGTAATTATAGTTTTGTTTGAATATGACAAATGTTGATAGTATTGCCTATTAAGTTAACCTTATGATAATGATCATGAGTCTCCGAGGTGAGGTTGGAATGGGCTTGTGCACAGAGAATACTATGTGCACCAAAAGATGGATTTAATGGTGCACACAGGGGAGCAGTCTACACGCACAATGACAGAATTGGTGTGTGACACCAGAATGGTTGTGCACACAAGAGTGTTGTGTGTTCAGTATGCTTGTGCACATTTGATTTGTGTTACTTCTATTGTTATAAGTTTTCTGGCATGAATCAACTTGAGGTTGAGCGTGTTACTTCAAGTGATACTTCGCAGACTAGTGTTTAGAGTAGAATCTGCACAATGTATTTTGGAATAGTATTGTTGTAGTAAGTTGAATGATGTTTTAGTTTGGTAACGGAGATGATCCATATGGATATCGGTGGCTACCCACCTTTTCCAACTGGCTCAAAACATCTTTGTAGCAATTTTGGCAATTTACTATTTTTAGCAGGTTTTAACTTCTGGGGCCATTTTGAGGGCCTAAATGAAGGTTTTTCGATATAGAGGTTCTCAATGATATTTGAAGAAATTATTAAACCCCAAAAATGAATCTCCTTGATGATACCTTTCCAACGAGCTATTATACGCCTAAAACGGAGATCGTATGCAAAAGTTATGACCCTGGGAAGTTGATGTACTAACTTACCCAAATGGGGCCCACATGACTTTTGGTGTTTCATCTCCTAGGGTTAGGTTTTTGGATGTCTATGGTTTTTGGCATTTCTATTTATTGTAAAAAGGCCTTCAGAGCCTCATTGTAATCATCTTCTTTTGAATGCGAGTAGCCGTCACATCTCTTCTCGGAGATAAGCTGCCACCATTCTAGCGAGTCTTTCACTCTGTATTTTTACAGTCTCTGTACATTTCTTTGATTAATAGAAATTGTGTATTACTGTATATATGTGTTTATAGTTGCATCTCTGATACATTTATGTTATATTATTGAATATCTACAATATCACTGTGCATTTATTTATTATATCTCCGCTCTCATTTCGTGCCGAAAATAATCTGGATCAAGAGATGCTACAGATGTGTTTCAGAGCGAAAGTTGAGATTGGATGACATGGCCCATCCTAGGTGGTTGGGGACGTTACAGTTGAAAACTCAACCACTCTTCAATTGAACTCAATGCGCTTGGATACTTCTCTTTGGTCTTCTTCGGATCCTCAGGGGTTACACTCACTTTGATTGAGGAGCATCATTACTCCTATCCATATGGAATTAGCACATGAGGACACCACTCTATATCATTGAAGCACATGGCCACATCATCTTCCTTCACTCTCTAATGCACATGGCTAGAGGAGTCTTTGCATGAGAGATGCGCCCTCATTTTTCAATATAAGTAGGGTCTCTTCATTGTTTTAGGGTTGGATCTTCTTCAGCAGCAACATAATCTTCTCATATTTCTCTCCTTTTGCTCTTCTAGATTCTCATCTCTTGTGCAAGGAATATCACTATATCATTTTTCTATCTATCTCCTTGGCACAACTTGTTGATGATTGCAACATCGTGAGACATCCTCCAGGATAAGTTCTCCTTTGTGACTGAGTTGAGTCGACCTGAGAGGGACATCAGTGTTGGGCATACCCACATGATGGGGCATCGTTCTCCTCTGTGTGAAATTTGAGTCATCACCTAGTGGTTGGGGAATCGTTCTCCTATAGAGAGTTGAGTCACCCCCTAGTGGTTGGGTGTGTCCATGTGATGGGTGTATCGTTCTCCTCTATGTGAGAGATGAGACAATGTGGTACTCCAGATGATTCTATTGATTATGACGTCCTTGTGGCTAAGAACAAGTGGACGTGTCCCTAGTGGTTGAGCACTAGTGGACATGTGGATCCCTTTCTATATTGTCTAACTGTAATATTTGGTTGTAACCCTAATTGTGATGTAAAGGGTACAAGTCGACCTATAATGTTTCCAAGCCAATATGCAAGGAACATCACGATTTTGGGTGTCTTTTAAAACTTTATTGGTTGTAGTATTTCTTCAAACACTTTGCTTACCATGAATATTTAGGTTGCACTTAGGGTTTACTGATGTGTTATATATGTGTATGCAGCAACAGACAAGAAGATAAGAAATCAACATACCTCAACCATATGCAAGATGATAGACAAGCCAAAACACTGCAGATCTGATCTTTATTTCATAACAATAAGCAAGAACCTGATACAATGAGATGCCAATATGGAATGCACATCAAATGGATCCAATAAAGACAATAGAATATAGGAGCTGCTACAAAATTCTCCAATAGAAGATTCCACAAGCCTCCCAAGGCCAAATACTCATTGAAGACTAATTCCAGAGTAGATATGGACCATAATAAATGATAAACCCTCAAGCTAGAAGATGCCACGCCCTGCTGGAATTATGAAGCTCCTCAATAATTCATCCCAACTGAAGGAAGCCTCCAAATGAATCCAAAATGAGTGGAATAGTAGATCGAGTCACTGCAAGAACAACCCAGGTGCTCCAATATCCAAGATCCCTCTCAAACCCTATGGATCTGAATCTCCTCCAAGGAATGGTGCGCCCCCCTAGATGCCTGAAACCCTATATAATTCGGCCTCTCTCCTAGAGACCTCCAACAGCTCCACCAATCCACTAGAATGATAGATCGAGGCACGACAATGAAAACCCAAGTGCTCAACTAGGCAAAATACTTGCTAGACCCTTACATCTAGCCACCCTCCATAGAATGATGTGCCCTCCTCTTAGGGAAATCATCCCTCTTCAATGAAAATCAATCCACCATAAGAATACCTATGAAAACATCCAATAATGGCGCTATGGTACCTGCAAGGAAAACCCAATACCTGGAATTCCCAAAAGCTCTTCTCTTCAGCTAGAACTAATCCTCCCTCAATGGATGGTGCGCCCCTCTTGTTGGAAACCCACAACTGGTGCGCCCTCTCTCTTTCTGCACCTGTAACTAATGTAGAATCCTCCTGCAACTGAGTAGATTTGAAACTAGAATGGTGTGGGAGAGTATTGCATCTCCGAGACAATTCTTGGGACAAGCTAGGTGGAATCTTTCACCATTGAATCGTCCTCTAGGGGTTGTTAAGTCAAAACCCTCAAAACCCCCAAGAGATGGGCCCTCTAGCTAGAAGCCAGATATCCAAATGATAGACATACATGAATGCATGAATAGAGGCCCTTGTCTTTCCTTTATAACTCTTTCTCACCTTCTTCCTCCAAAGTGACTTTCATTTTATTAATATTTAATTAATTAATTAATCTTTTTACCTCTGAAAAGCGCCTTATCTCTCCTTGTGGCTTCCCTGGCCACTGAAAGTCACTTCTCACCATCTCATCCTGTATTGTTTCTCCTCTCGATTCCAATGAGCTATTACACTAAGAGGTTCCTCCAAGTAATGTGCCCAAAATGACCTCTTCAGTGAATTTAATTAACTTATAGCTCACAATACTCAGAATCCTGGAAATCATCGGAATGCAACGAAACCAAGGCCAACCTATGAGGAATGGATCATAATGATGAAATGGGATGATCGATGCAAGACGAACCCCAAAATTCCTCTCAATAATCCATGTACTCGCTATAACATCCATCTAGCTACTATGGTCATCATAAACCTCTGCAATGTGATGATGTCCCAAAGTGGGGACATTACAGTCCTCCCTACTAGAAAATTGCTTGTCCTCAAGAAATAACCAAATCCCCTCAAGTATAATACCAAGATCTATTGCCCACCTGTGGGATACACAGTAGAAACCATCCAAAGATGAACAATCATACACTATGCCCCCTGGGTCCCATATCAAGTCATGAACTGCTAGACCCTGGGAAGCATAATCTTGAAACATACCAACTCCGTGAGTCTCCTGCACATGACACATGGCCTCATCCTGGAATGAGTCCATCCTCCAAGCTACTACCAATATCAACATGGTCTCCATCAACTGTACCTATTGATTCCATAATGAGGTACTACAAGACCTTCATGAGACACCCTCAAGAGATGTGCTCTCCCAACACTGAAGCTCAATGGAAAGTCAAAACAACTTTCCCCTGCAAAGGCCCACTCGCCCCTATCAGTCAGAGAAATTCTCAACCCTGCAATCCCTGGATACCACGCTAATCTCTGTCGAATATCACCATGTTGGCCCTGCACTACTCTGACCATGACTGTTTGCTCCCTACATACATACTGGATCCCTCTCTCCTAGATCCTCAATCTGAAATACATGTGGTCATTGGACCTGTTGTCCAGAAACTACCTCTGTAAAGACATCTCTGTGGAGGTAGTACCTGCCCAACCATCTCTATGTATGATCATGATGATCAAGAGTGAAAAGATGCCTCACTCCATCGGACAAATCCCTGTAGGCCCACTCCAAACCAACCCAAGGTGGAATGTGTGGCTCTTTGGAAAAACCTGGGTCAACATGATGTAAAACATCCTACTAACAAAATGAACTCTCTGATTCCATGGAAAACTTGGAAGTTTATCACTTCTAGTCTCTGCTAGCTGCTCATGTGTCGAATTGATCACTGTCGGAAGCCCTCTGTTCCCATTTGTCGTCACTTGGTCTATGATGCTCACCATCACACACCAAGTCTCAAATGTCTGCTTAACATGGTCCACCTATGACCTGTTGTATGTCGTAAAAGTACTCCTGTCAGGTGGTCTCAACCTACTCACTCTCCATTCCCTCAGCCATGGCCTATCCCTCCTCATGTTGTTGTCTATGATAAAAGTGTCAGGACAAGCTAATAGAAACATCTGCAGCTGATTGTAGGACTGGGAGGTGTCACATGCTTTGGTCAATCCCAAGGATTCGACCAGAATCTCGTCCATCAGTATCCATGATAAATAATCTCCTGTGGTCATCACCGAATCCCAGCCATCCAGTACAACCAGAGGTATCTCCCCCAACTGCTAGTAAACCAATCTCCATCCCTCATCTCCCATACAACTGCTGAAAATGTGAAGGTGAGATCTCATAACTATGTGTTGCTGCAAAGGAGTGACATCTGCATACTCCCCTAAGTGTGCATCCTCCCTGCAATCTGATACATCCGTCTGAAACTGACTGTATATCTTGGCATGTCTCTGTGAATTATCACTCCTAACGGTATGCTCCAGCCTACTCATGTCATCTCCCATAGACTCACGCTGCATCATAGATCCTGGGCATACTGTTGGATCAACCTCTACCTGGAGTTCAACCGCTCTCGGAACACAAATGGAAGTGCCCTCCATCAACTGGTGCTCCTCTGCTAGAACACCAACATCTCCTAGAAATGTGACTAAATGATATATCTGAGTGTCCACTAAGACAGATGAAGTGGATATCTGATGAATCTCCTCAAGATGCTCATCTGACCTAGACTCTGATTCTTAAAGGATTGTCTGTGTGCCTCTCAAGAATCCTCGAGTGCTCTCCAACTCCTTAGTAAGTATGTCCACCTCTAACTCATGCTCCCTAAGAGCCTCATGACACATCTCACCAATCTGCAGTAGGTAATCCCTGTCAGTCAACAACTACTGGTAGTCGATCCTCATCATAGATACCCTCTCCCTGAGAGTATGAAAATCATCCATGGAAAATCCCTCATCTGAACTACCATGTGCCACTGATGCTCTCTAGCAGTAATCTGCCATCAATGCATGCATGTCATCACTGCACCTAGTGGCTGCCATGATCATACCCTCACTGACTCTCAATTGTTCTACTAAGTGGTGTGACTCTTGATCACAGTCATGTTGAGGTGTCACCTCATATCCCTCACTGCTAGTGTCATTCATGCTAGTGTCAACTCTAGAATCCCCAAAAACACTCTCTACAGAAGATAATGTGATGAATTGCCCACTATCTACTATGTTGTTGGGTCCTCCTGTATGCCATTGCACCTCATCATTAGATGTTATCTCCCTCTGAATCACACTGTATCATGTATGAGTATTTGTATCCTCCTGTGCACTCACTCTGCTACTATCATTTATGCCTAGATCCCATATAGATGTGTCCAGACACATGCTATGGTCATCCTGACCAATAAAGAGTGCATCCTCATCAATGCAGGTCGATCTTAGAAGTAAGTGCCCCATCAACCTGTCAGTCTCCACCATCTTCTCAACTAATGGAGTCTCCAAACACTGTGAGTCAATCTCTTCATGTTGATCTATAAGGTCAATTGTCTATATGTCATGTATCTCCTCCTTGATCTGTGGATCGACATGTCCATGGTGTGCATCCCTCACGTACGGATCCTCTATGCTATTGATATCCTCATATGATGTGGTTTCCATAGGTTGTCTGGAAAGATGACAGATGTGTCACGGTCACCACGGGAATTTGGTCATCTGTAGGTGCTAACACGTGTGAGTCCTCACTAGTTTCACCACTCTGCTGAGGTGTAAGGTCATCAACAGTATGTGATATGCCTGTTGAAGCACAAGAGCTATCATCCTGTCCATCCCACTGCTCCTCCAATGTGCAAGGGTCACTATCCTCCTCAAGCATGAAAGAATCACTAGCCTTTGTGCAAGAGTCACTATCACTAACCTCTGTGCAAGAGTCACTATCATCATCAGACTGCTCCAAATAAGAATCTATCGGTCCATCCTCACATGCCTCATCATCACTAGCATAGCGTACCTCAATAATATGCTTCTTACCCTTACCCCTACACCTATGATCTGGTCCCCAAGGCACCTTGCAACTGTAGAAAAGTTGTGTGCTCCTAATGGGTGTGGGGTTAATCTGTGCTTCCTTCCATCTAGTTGTTGTGGCCATGTATTCCATTGCCTGATTGACCCAAAATGTAATCTCATGTGTGCTCCACCTAGGATTTTTCATGGATAAATATTGTTGGAATGTTACTTGAGCCCTAGTTCTCTCACTAAGGTTGTAGTAATATTCCCATCTACAACGTACAGTCTCTCTAGAAAAAAATTTAATATCCATCTCTTCTTATGGAAGACCCCTCTATGACTCTGCATGTATGTGCTAATTCCCACTAGCTGGAAAGAATCTAGGCTCTTATAACACTATAATGTTCCCAAGCCAATATGCAAGGAACATCACGATTTTGGGTGTCTTTTAAAAATTTACTGGCTGCGGTATTTCGTCAAACACTTTGCTTACTGTGAATATTTAGGTTGCACTTAGGGTTTACTTATGTGTTATATATGTGTTTGCAGCAACAGACAAGAAGATAAGCAATCAACATACCTAAACCATATGCAAGATGATAGACAAGCCAAAACACTGCAGATTTGATCTTTATTTCATAACAATAAGCAAGAACCTGATACAATGAGATGCCAATCTGGAATGCACATCAGATGGCTCCAATAAAGACAATAGAAGATAGGATCTGCTACAAAATGCTCCAATAGAATATGCCACAAGCCTCCCAAGGTCGAATACTCACTGAAGACCAATGCCAGAGTAGATCTGGGCCATAAGAAATGCTAAACCCTCAAGCTAGAAGATGCAACGCCCTGTTGGAATGTTGAAGCTCCTCAATAATTCGGCCCAACTAAAGGAAGCCTCCAAATGAATCCAAAATGAGTGGAATAGTAGATTGAGTCGCTGCAAGAACAAACCAGGTGCTTCAATATCCAATATCCCTCTCAAACCCTATGGATCTGAATATCCTCCAAGGAATGGTGCGCCCCCCTAGATGCCTAAAACCCTAGATAATTCAGCCTCTCTCCTAGAGACCTCCAACAGCTCCACCAATCCACTAGAATGATAGATCGGGGCACGAAAATGAAAACCCAAGTGCTCAACTAGGAAAAATACTTGTTAGACCCTTAGATCTAGCCACCCTCCACAAAATGATGCGCCCTCCTCTTAGGGAAATTGTCCCTCTCTCAATGAAAATCAATCCACCATAAGAATACCTCCGAAAAAATCCAATAATGGCGCTATGGTACCTGCAAGGAAAACCCAATACCTAGAATTCCCAAAATCTCTTCTCTTCAGCTATAACAAATCCTCCCTCAATGGATGGTGCGCCCCTCTTACTGGAAACCCACAACTGGTGCGTCCTCTCTCTTTTTGCACCTATAAATGATGTAGAATCTTCCTGCAACTGAGTAGATTTGGAACTAGAATGGTGTGGGAGAGTATTGTATCTCCAATACCAAGCTTGGGACAAGCTAGGTGGAATCTTTCACCACCAAATCGTCCTCCAGGATTTGTTAAGTCAAAACCCTCAAAACCCCCAAGAGATGGGCCCTCTAGCTAGAAGCCAGATATCCAAATGATAGACATACATGAATGCATGAATAGAGGCCCTTGCCTTTCCTTTATGTTTCCTGCTCACCTTCTTCCTCCAAAGTGACTTTCATTTTATTAATATTTAATTAATTAATTAATCTTTTTACCTTTGAAAAGTGCCTTATCTCTCCGTGTGGCTTCCCTCGCCACTGAAAGTAACTTCTCACCATCCCATCCTGTAGTGTTGCTCCTCTCGATTCCAATGAGTTATTACACTGAGAGGTTCCTCCAAGTAATGTGCCCAAAATGACCTCTTCAGTGAATTTAATTAACTTATAGCTCAAAATACTCGGAATCATGGAAATCGTTGGAATGCAATGAAACCAAGGCCAGCCTATGAGGAATGGATCATAATGATGAAATGGTATGAGCGATGTAAGCCAGACTCCAAAATGCCTCTCAATAATCCCTGTACTCACTATAACATCCATCTAGCTACTATGGTCATCATAAACCTCTACAATGTGATGATGTCCCAAAGTGGGAACATTGCACAACCCCACCATATGTGTAAGATAATTAATATTTATTTTTATAATTAATTATATTACTGAGTTATTGAGGTCGGCCATGTTGTGCCAACAGACACACCTATTGTTGTGTCTAGTCTAGTATAAATAAAGGTGATTTCCCCATTGAGGAAACACACTCGTCATTTGGAAATATCAGCAACTACATTTTAGGGTTGAAGTGCGCACAGCTCTTGCGTGCAAGTTTCAAGGTTGTAGAGCACCCTCTTGTCTACACTAGGGTTTTATGGTTGGGGGATGTTCTCTTGAGAATATAGCAAAGGATTGTTGGGTTTTTTTCCCTTGACTAAAAGGGTTTCCGAGGATATTTCTTGTGTTCTTGTGAATGGAACTTCTTCTTGTGATCTTGGTTATTGCAGCACTTGTGTATGGTGTAGTTGCATTTGTTTATGGTTCAATTAAATGCTAAAATGAAATAAACCCCATTCTTGAGCCTAGCATAGTGAAAATTCAACATGGTATCAGAGCATAGGTCTTGAAGAAGCCATTGCACAAGCCTTCAAGAAAGTCGTCCTCTCTCTTCTACAGAACCGTACGGCCTTCCTAGGGTTTCCAGAAAAAGGTATGGCCCTTTCCTTTTTTGGGTGTTTTATCACTTTATACTTGAGCATTGGGGCTAAAAATTGCATAGGAGTGTACGACCTTATTCAACGCACCTTCGAAAACTTCCATATTGAAATTTCAAGAATTTTGGATTTTTGGCCCTAGGGTTTCTAGGGTTCCGCAATTTTCTGCAGAATTTATGTTTTAGGGTTTCTGCAGCTAATTGAAGGAGTTTTTCAGCTGACCGGTGTTCTTCTAACTTTCAAGGCTTATTGTTAGCAGTCATAAGCCCAACAAAACCTAAGATTGCTAGCCTATCCTAGCCGCTAGGTTTCCCAGCCTAATTACTAAGGGTTTGTGGAAGAATCTGCAAACCATGAGGAACAGAACCTTGCTGGAAGATAGGCTTGATGGATCAGGAAACTTCATTTCCTGGAAGTCAAGACTTCAGATCACCCTTGAAGAGGATGACCTATTGAGTGTGATACAAAAGGCCTTACCAGAGACAGCTACCGATGAAGAGAAAGAAGAATGGAAGGAAGATGACGTCAAGGCAAGGAAGATAATCATCTACTCAGTGATATGTATGAAGCATTGAAGAGTATGTTTGAGAGTAAAAACATCGTCAAAGCCCTTATATTGAAGGGCCAGCTTCAAAATATCAAGATGACAAAAGGTGACATCGTTGTTGTCGAGCTAATTATATGATAGTAATTGCGACATAAATTATCAATCCAGAGTTTGTAAACTTAGAGATGTAATCACAATATATGCAGGGCTAAAGAAATCTATTATACTCTAACATTCGAAAGGAAACACTTTAACTAAAACTAAATCTAAAATCTAAAAAGTATGAAATTGCATCAAAGGAAATTAATCTAATAAACTTTGCAATTGAAACTATTTCTAACTATGAAATAAACTGAAATTGAATCTAACTTATGAAAACAATTGAAATTGAATCTAACTACGAAAATATGAAAGCTAAAATTAATCTATGAAAACATGGAATTGCATAAATCAAATCTAATAAAAGCATTTAAAATTACAAATAACAAAAGGCAAAATGAAAAGCATGTGAGCTCACATGAGAAACTAAATTAACAAATCAAAACATGAAGAAATATAACTCTTTGTTCCAAAAGTATCAATCCAATTACAAAATGATGAGATCCAAATATGACTCTCAAAATGACAAACTATTTCATTGTTTCTCTATTTCTAGAGAGAGTCCTCCTCCCCAAATGAGGAGAGAACCCTCTTATTTATACATGAATGAGGATAACAAACTCATAATTACAGATCCACTTTTCTCTCAACCTATCCCTTCAAATCCTCCACAAATATCTTGGATAAGATATTCTATCCATGATCTTCTCC
>ML818264.1:3620-22881 GCA_009831015.1 Picea engelmannii | reverse complement strand
ATAAATAATTTGGAAAAGGGAAATATAAACCCATATGTATTATGAAAGTGATGGAAATTAATGGTTTTATGGAAGGATAAAGTAAGAAGGAGGTGATAAATGGTGTATGATCAAGGAATAAAAGGTGTTTTTATGCGGCCCAATAGTTGTTATCTTCTTCACGAAGATGTCAGAGATCAGAGATCAGCTAGGTGCCATTGTAGAAATCATATCAGACAGAGAACTTGTCTTGACCACTCTCAATGCTCTTCCAAGACATTGGGAACCATTTCTTCAAAGTATCAGTGTTAGAGTATAACTACCTACTTGTGATCTTCTATGGACAGACTGTACCCAGGAGGAAATCAGACTTATAGCCAGAGGAGTAGAAGACTCCAATGTTATGAACATAAATATACACATAAAATAGATATTAATAACATAATAATTAAATGATAATTAATAAATAATAATTATTAATAATGAAACATGTCTCAAAGGACATAACTAGTGGTTAAGGGCACCCTTGCGTGGGTGTATAAATGAGCCACCATTCTCAATTGTATCTCATCTTATCTATTCATATTTTATACATTATTCCTACATGGATTATTATGTTATATTACAAGTATTTTGGATAATTCTTGTGTAAGGGAACTTTGTTCGTCGCATTTGGTATCAAATCAAGTCTGATCTCGACCTTTGGCCACGCTCTTACTAGAGCCATTCTGACCTCACTTTTGGCCACATAAATTATCAGAGTTTCTCTGATTCAGGTCTTTGACCAAGACTTGGCCCTTTGCCATTTAAAGTTAATAATTTCGTTGCATATTCGATAAGAAACAAAAAAATAAAAAATAAAATTCCATTGAAGAAAAAAAAGTTTATTTCACATAACATCACTGTTGTAAACCCAGCCGCATTTGGTATCAGAAATTCTGTCAAAAAAAAAAGTTATTGCAAGTTTTCAGATTTCTCTATTTCTCAGAATTGCCCATTGGACTACTTAAAAATCAAAAATTCCATTAGCCACACTAAAAAAATTTGGAGCTTCTCCGACTCCAAGGTTTTTATCCAAAATACTGGCCCTTGGCCATTTGCATTTTCAAAATTCTGTTGAAAAAAGTGATTTCGTTGTCATATACCAGAGCTTAATATATATATAAAATCGGCATGCTACAAAATTAGGAAGCAAAAACTAGTTATCAGGAATCAATTCTATGGAGATAAGAATATTGGTCGTTGCCAAAAATTTAGCGTCCGTACAGTTGTAATTAATCATTACTGTTGTACAAATTAATTAATTAAGCGTGGTACAGCCACCATTCTGTACCACTCGTCCTACCAGCACCAACCACCATTTTCTGCGCCATGTTCGTATGATTGAAGGCAATAACAATCATTTCCATACAAATAATCAATCAATTCAGCCATACATCCGTTGGGTTTCTGCAGCCATACAATCGCAGGCTGTGGCTATCCACCATACAGCAACCCAATCATTGGGAGGCTGCTGCTATGTATATGTGATGGATGTTAGACCAAATACATTGCAGTAGCCTCCCAATGATTGGGCTACTGCATGGTGGATAGCCACAGCCTACAATCGCATGTTGAGAAAATAAAATCAGCATGCTATCCCTACGAGTGCCAATTAAGAATTAAGAGTTATGTTGTACCGATTGTACCCTCTGCTTCCATCCGTACATTATCTATCATTCTATTCGAAAATTTGACCGTACCATCGAGCAGTACAACTATCAATTCTCGTCTATACAATAGTGAATCCTATAGCAATTGGTTCGTACAGCGAAAATTTCAGATCTTTACACACCCAACGTACAGGTGTGTCATCTGTACCATTCGTGTACCTATTGTAGCCGGCGATTTACCATTAATTATCGTTTCTGTACCATTAGATTTACATTCGTACGGCCATCTGTGCATTTCATGTGCTCAATACAGTGTTTCAAAAGGGCATGATTGTTCACCTCTTCCCAAGGAACGAGATGATTAGTTAATATTAACCTTATCCTATTATTAACTCAATTGGCTAAAGAATTATTTGATCGAACCACTCATTCGGTTGATATAGTCTATAAGAAAGGGATTAAGTGAAGACAAAAGAAAGGTTTAATTCTAGAAATATTATATAAGAGTGGAAAAAGTTCAATTTTAAAGGATAGGAGTATTTTGAAAGTGTGAAGGGAATATTAAAGTAATTTTTATTAAAGTACTAAGTTAAAAGTTAAAAGAGTAAAAAAAAGAATATTCCCTTTTGTGTGGAACTTTTAAGAGAAAGTTATAAAGTTTGAAGCAATTTTATAAGTTTAAGAGAAAGTTATAAGTTTCAAGTCTAAAAGATTTTATATATATATATATATATATATATATAAAGGAGATACAAAATGGTCATTAAGAATAAAAAGGAGATTCGGAAGTAAAGGAATGTTTATATATTTTTATATATAAGATTAGAAAAATGATATTATAGAAGTAATAGTCAAGATATTCAAAGGAAGACTATATATAAAAGGATTAAAGTATATCAACAACAAAAAAAATTCTAAAACAATTTCAATTTATATAAAAGGAGACATATATTGAATAATCCAAAATTGCTTTTGTCTAATTTGTGGGAAATCATTTATTATGGAAGAATATCAAGATAATTCAGAAATACAATCACGAATATTGAAAGGAGAACTAGGACATTATAAAGAGAGCATTAAAAAAATACAGTTTGAAATTGAGAAGGAAAAATATTTTAATGGGTTAACAGAGAAAGATAGTCGTTACTTCAAAGAGCGTATTCGGGAACTCATTGCACAAAATGAAGAACTAAAGACCGAAAGACAAAAAATGGACCAAGACTTACTAGAATGAGATGAAGAAATATTATGATTAAAAAATCATAATCAAAATTTACTAGTTAAAATCAAAAAGTTAAAAGACAATAAGCAAGGGAATAAAAATTCGAAACAAGAAAATCGAGGTCTCAAAGAGAAATCAACTTAAAAGGAGGAAGAAATATCTTGCCTAAGGAACCTTAACCAGAAGTTACTTGAACAAATTAAAATCTTAAAGGACGAAAGAAATGAGAATCTAGAATCAGAAAAAGACAACAGGTCAAAAAATAAATAAGAAGTTTTACGATTAAGACAACATAATCAAGATTTATTAACTCAGATTAAAAAGTTCAAGCATGATAAGAAGTATTTACAAAAAGAGCTAGATCACAAAACATCATTAGTCGACAAGGAAACAATGACGGACCCAATAGAGAAATTATCCGACATTCAAATTTTGACAGTAGAAAAATGAACCAATACAAAGTCAGTTGATGTTCAAATTCAAAAGAATGCTTACATTGACAAATCACTGCAAACATCAAAAGAGTATGATTCCAAGGAAAACTCACAAGAAATTAGGATGCCTTATCGTCATCCAAATCACAAGAGTCATTACGGCCAATGACTAGGAGAAGAGGAAAATAAACAATGTTCTCCTTACCAACAAATAAACTACCACACTGAAAAAGAACGAAAACAAAATCAACATCTTGTAGGGAAGCTTAAAATTCCACCAATTGATCATCAAACAATTCCAATGAAAGTAGATTTGGGATAGATCACTCCCCAGAAGATGCAACAACATCAGTTTTGGAATTCGAAGGTTATATCATCTTGTTTCATCGAGAGTCACAACTACAAGCACAAAAGATTTGAGACGACATCGCGTGCCAAAACAAAAGTTAAAAGGGAAGCCTTCTAGTCATTATGCTTTGAGGACAAAGCATTTTTAAGGGGAAGGCAATGTTATAAACATAAATATACACATAAAATAGATATTAATAACATAATAATTAAATGGTAATTAATAAATAATAATTATTAATAATGAAAGGACATGTCTCAAAGGACATGACTAGTGGTTAAGGGCATCTCTGCGTGGGTATATAAATGAGCCGTCATTCTCAATTGTATCTCATCTTATCTATTTATATTTTATACATTATTCCTACATGGATTATTATGTTATATTCCAAGTATTTTGGATAATTCTTCTGTGAGTGAACTTTGTTCATCTCACTCCCCTCATGATGACAATCATGCTCTTGCCTTTTCTACAATGAAAGGAGGAAGAAATAAAAGAAACTTCAGTCAAACATTTAAAGGAAAGAATAATTCATCAGCTTCATGTTATGATCATAGAAGAGACAAGTCAAAGATCCAGTGCTTCAGATGTGACAAGTATGGACACTTTGCAAGAAATTGTCCTACCAGGAAGAGAGGAAGACAATATGCCTCCACTGTTGACATTGATCCAGACCCACCTCAGAGAGATGAAGACATGAGAGATGAGGATTTCTTCCTCTGGCCTTTCTCATGAGTATCAAAAGAAAGATTGAGCATGATTGTAGATTAGGGTAAGTTTTGTACTACATTCCTTATTTGATTTAATCATTAACATGTAGTTGCTTGCATTTTGATGATGAAGGGTATTATCCCTGGTATGGGAGCCCTCATGCCTTTGACCATTATCCCTGGTACAGGTGTCCATTTTTTTCTTAATTGATTATTATCCTAGTACAGGAGGCCATTTTGTTTGTTATCGCTATGGGAGGCCATCTTGGTTATTATCCTAGTACAGGAGGCCAACAAAATACTGTAGAGTCAGTAGAGGACCTGAGAAGACATGAGATATCTCCAGGTTAGAAACACAAGAAAAGGAATATGTTTATCCTTCAGACTTCAGAGGGAGTCAAACTATTTGAGAAGAAGGAAGAGACAACACCCTCTCCCCCTTCAGCAATTCAGAGGGATACAATTATTGATCCAGTTGATCGAGTTTATCCCATAGCTCTAGTTGATGTTCCCAAAGACATTGCAGTAGGCCATAAAAGGCTTGCATGGGCTCGACAAACTCTGCAGGAGGCAGAGGGACATGCAGCTCCTCAAGGCACATTCCGAGAAAGCAAGAAACCAAAGAGATTTTCGAGCTATTTTTCAGCCATGAGCCACACCATTGATATTGAGCCTTCTTGTCATGGAGAAGCAGTAGGTCAGTAGGTATGGCAAGATGCTATGGCAGAAGAGTATCAATCCATCATGAAGAATGATGTGTGGGATATTGTTCTGAGACCAGAAGGGAAGTCTATAGTGACCTCCAAATGGATCTATAAGATCAAGCATGCAGCTGATGGAAGTGTCGAGAAATACAAAGAGAGATTTGTAGCTAGAGGATTCTCACAGGTGGAGGGAATTGATTATGAAGAGACATTTGCTCCAGTAAACTGATACACTTCCATCCGTACTATCATTGCACTAGTTGCATCCATGGGTTGGAAACTACATCAGATGGATGTAAAGACAGCCTTTCTCAATGGTGAGATTGAGGAAGAAGTTCACATCGAGCAACGAGAGGGATTTGTGATACATGACGAGAAATCTAATGTGTGCAAGTTGAAGAATGCCCTATATGGACTAAAGCAGGCACCTCATGCCTGGTACGAGAAGATGGATGGATTCCTGATGAGTTTGGGCTTCAACAAGAGTGTTGTTGATCCAAAACTATATTAACACATTGTTGGTGACGAGTGCCTGACCTTGGTCCTGCACGTAGATGATTTATTCCTCACCGGTTCAGAAAGACTTATTGTTGAATGCAAGCAAGCATTGACTTTTGAATTCGAGATGAAGGATCTGGGTATTATGCAATACTTCTTGGGACTAGAAGTATGGCATAAGATTGATGAGATTTTCTTGACTCAAGGAAAGTATACAGTGGAGATATTGAAGAAGTTCGATATGAAAAACTGCAAATCCATGCCTACACCGATGGTAATGGATTTGAAGAAAATGAACGAAGCTTCTACTGATTCAGGCGAGATTGATCCACATTTATACCGACAGTTGATTGGATCATTGATGTATCTGGTTAACACCAGACCTGATATATGCTATGCAGTGAATGTAATTAGTTTGTTCACGAGTCAACCGAGACAAACTCACAAGATAGCAACAAAGCATGTATTGAGATATCTACGAGGCATAGTTGGATATGGCATGACATATGCCTCTAGTGTAGACATGAGTTTGCAGGGACATGTCAATGCATAATGGGCAAGGAGCGCAGTGAACCGGAAGAGCACATCTGGTTGTTGTTTTACCTTGGGGTCTGCCATGGTTTCCTAGTGCCGCAGGAAACAGAGCTTTGTTGCTTTGAGTCCGCAGAAGCAAAGTATATAGTGTTGAGTGTGGCAGTCCACGAAGCAGTGTGGCTTCGCAAGCTCCTAATAGATTTATTTGATCATGAGATGGATTCTACCATTATTCATTGTGATAAACAGAGTTGTGTGAATCTCTTTGAGAATCCTGTGTTTCATGATAAATCGAAACACATTGAGATAAAATATCATTATATCAGAGACATGGTGCAGAGGAAAGCAGTACACGTGCAATACCTTCCTACACATGAGCAGATTGCAGATATCTTCAACAAACCGTTTTCCAGGACAAATTTCGAGTACTTTCGTGAGAGATTTGGCTTGGTGGAGAATGTCTCCCTAGCTGAGAGGGAGTGTTGATGATTGCAGCGTCGTGAGACATCCTCCAGGATACGTTCTCCTATGTGACTAAGTTGAGTCAACTTGAGAGGGAGCCCAGTGTTGGGCATACCCACGTGATGGGGCATCGTTCTCCTCTATGAGAAAGTTGAGTCGTCCCCCAGTGGTTGGGGCATCGTTCTCCTCTAGAGAGTTGAGTCGTCCCCCGGTGGTTGGGTGTGTCCATGTGATGGGTGTATCGTTCTCCTCTATGTGAGAGTTGAGACGATGTGGCACTCCAAATGATTCTATTGAGTATGACGTCTCTGTGGTTGAGCACAGGTGGCGTGTCCCTAGTGGATGAGCACTAGTGGACGTGTGGATCCCTTGTTATATTGTCTAAGTATAAGATTTGTTTGTAATCCTAATTGTGATGTAAAGGGTACAAGTCGACCCCACCATATGTGTAAGATAATTAATGTTTATTGTTATAATTAATTATATTTCTGAGTTATTGAGGTCGGCCCTGTTGTGCCAACAGACACACATATTGTTGTGTCTGGTCTAGTATAAATAAAGGTGCTTTCCCCATTGAGGAAATACATTTGTCACTTGTCATTTGAAAATTTCAGCAAGTACATTTTAGGGCTGAAGTACGCACCTCTCTTGGGCACAAGTTTCAAGGTTGTAGAGCACCCTCTTGTGTGTATTAGGGTTTTATGGTTGGGGGATCTTCTCTTGACAATATAGCAAAGGATTGTTGGGTTTTCTTCCCTTGAGTAGAAGGATTTCCTAGGATATTTCTTGTGTTCTCGTGCATGGTACTTATTCTTGTGATCTTGGTTATTACAGCACTTGTATATGTTATAGCTGCATTTGTTTATGGTTCAAGTAAATGCTAAAATGAAATAAACCTCATGCTTGAGCCTAGCATAGTGAAAATTCAACACAACCAACGTCTTGGCGAATGCATAAATAAAGCTTTGTTGTGCTTGTATCAAACTCTCATGGTTTGCTGGTATATTTGATGGATGTTTGTGCAATTATTGAAAGTTAATAGCCTTTTATCTAGGTAAAATATACCATTTAACTACATTTTCTATCTGTTTCTTTCCATTCCTTCTTAACGCTAACATTGCAGAGATTCTACCATTATTCATAAAATCAAACATTGTGACTTTTAAGGCTGTTTAATCACAAGACCAAACATATTTTTTTGATGTTGTTTTGTTGTGTTTATTGCAGATTTATAGGTTGAGAGCAGCACATGCAAAGGTTAGGGCACCAGCCCGAATAGAGAGAAGTTTTGTTAGTGACGTTTTGGGACAGTTTCTCCTAAAGTTGCACGGATTTTCATTTGTTGATTTATAAAATTATTCATATTCATTGAGTGCAGAAAATTGTGCTAACAATACCAAGATTTCACTTTATTTTACTCTAAGCATGTTAGAGATGTGGTCATACATCTGCATTCCAAAAGAAATATTTGTTGCTTCAAAATACATCCTATAACATGACAATGTGTAGTGGCCACATGTGATCGATTATAGAGCAGAAGATGGTCTACTTGATCATCTACTTCAAATTGCAGATGATAAGCTATTTCTATATGCGCAGGTATAAAAGGCAAGCTGTAAAATGTGGAGAAATGCATAAATTAGTAGAAAACAAAAGTAAAAGTAAGTCCAAACTGCCACATGTTTAACCACAACTCCCTTGCATATATAGTATAACGTTCAAAAAAGGTTTATCTAATTCCATTCGAATATAAATGCCCTTGTTCATACCATTTTGAAGAGTGTCTTTTTTCAGAAGTTTCAATAGAGATACGAGTATGAACTCGCTCACCCCTATTGTTTAAGAGTTTATTTTAATATTATCTCAGTATTTCGATATTTATTAAATGGGAAAGACTTGGGCAACCATTTGTTGATACCAAAAAATATAGCAGGAAATTTGCAAAGCATCTTTTAAGGTTCACTTCAACTAATACAAATTTTATAGACAATACAGTGACCCAAAATATAGATCAATTTTTGCTCCATGTAAAATTGTGGAGTGCATACCTCCTTGCAATATATTTTGACAATTTGATACAATGGTATACAAACCATAAAATTAACAAAAATACTCTTACCAAATGCATTTGCCTTGTCCATTGAAAAACTCTCAACAATTAATGTACAATCTAATCCAAATCATGCACTTCTTACACTATGATTTCTGTATAGGAAAGAAGCCTTGGTTTTGCAACTGAATAATCTTGACTGGAGCAGTTTCCTTCCATATGGTGATGCTTCATGGATATAGTTAAGGATAAGGAGTCATTCTTCTTGGAATGACCATGCGGAACAAGGTGTTATGCAATTGAAAGAGTATACATCCACAAGAATTACTGATCAGCTAGAAACAGTGGAAAATTCTTACTGCTTCAGCATCATGGATTTATCGCTTAAAACTTTCGTAAATTTGCAGGATAACTTCAATGCATCACATCACATATGTAATAACTTGTTGCCGATTTCTCGTAAATCTGTTAATGCACTAAATGCTGCAGCATCCTTCTCCAACATCAGATCTCCTAAGAGAGCTGATTCAAGGACCTGAAAAAGAAACAATACCACTAAGTTATGCTTGCAGCTAGCATTCAGTTACCACAGAACATGATATCAAATTAAAAAAATACAGAATCTTCTATCATATCCTGATTCCCCTGCTCAATTTACACTGAGAATAGTATACGATGTTGAAGAGGTGTCTACCTATTAATCAGAGAATAAATATCCATTGTCAAGGGGATAGGCCTACCTGAATTTTGTCAAGCATAGATTGTCCAATAATTCTCAAATTGGCAGATGGGCTGTCTCCAATCAAAGCACTAGGTGATTCTTTGGGGCAACAGGGAGCGTCTGAAACAGCTGATCTATCAACCAGATGTGTACCCTTAACATCTGCATTACAACAGGCATCAATATCATCCTTCTGAAGAACTAGTTGCATACAAGGCAAAGCAGACTCTGCTATATTTGAGAGTGCATCACTTTCCTTCAATGGCCCCCTACCATCAGAATCAGTACTATTTTCCGGAGTTTCATCCTTAACTTCACTATTAGCTTTCTTCTCACCGCCCCAATCAATATCATTTGTTGTGAATTCATCTGTAGAACATTCTTCAGTAGCGCTTCCCCCAGGAGAGAGATTATTTTCTTCAGACTTCCTCCCATCTGAATCAACATTTGCTGCTGTGCATTCATCCTTGGGAATTTCACCATCAGTTTTTGTGGCCCAATTTACATTGTTTTCTTCAGATAGTCTGTTCTTCCAGGCAGAATCAATATGATTTGCTGACAATTCACCCTTGGAAATCTCACTGTTAGTTTTTGCCCCAGGAACAATCCGACCAAAATTCCACATCCAGCGAAATCTACCATTATTTGCTGCTGATGAAGCCTTTTGTTTCCTCCAGAATGCTGAAATTCCCCCGGTCTGTGATATATTGCCTGTGACAGCTTTCCCTGATGATTCCTTCAGCGCACAATCAAGTGACTGTTCATAATATTTTGATTCGTATAATCCATTATTCCCATCTACACTCTGATTTGGCATTTCTTCTTGAACTTGAGCTCCGACTCCTGTTTTATTTACACCTTTAACATCCCATTGTGGAATCCTTTCAGCTCCAGATTTAGTCACTGGGACTGTTTGAGAAGCAGACACCAATTGATCTGATTCTTGTTGATTTATCCTAATATTAGATGATACACTTAAATTCTCTGCCTCTTGTCCCAATATATTATTAGAATTTAAGCCTTGGATGGATTTACCACATATTGCATGACCCATTAATTGATCTTCAGACTGAATCCCTTCACATTGGTTTTCTTCATCTGTAAGTCCAGATACATTTTTTTCATTTGATTGAACGTCCTTGGCATCTAAAGGTTGCCTTTCTACATCACTCTGAATTGGTGGTACAAGCATCTTGTCTGTAGAGACGGCATCACTTTCATTTCGATTAGCCACTGGCGATATATTAACATTAGATTTAATTTGTGCGTCTATGCATTTGATTTGATCATCCAACAATTTGCAACTAACTGCTTTCCCAATAGTCACACTCTTCTGATCATCCATTCTATTTGAAACTGACTCGGACTCGCTTTTCGACAATCTTCCACAGTTTTTCTTTCTTGATTTTTTTTTCTCTTTTCCACTATCTGAATCCGACCCAAGGTGCTGTTGACTTGAGGTATTTGTTGGAATAATTTCAGAGACTTCACCACTTGAGCTCTTACCAAGCCCATCCACAACTTCTTGATTAGACGACTCTTGAGGCACCACTTTCTCCAATACAGAAGTCATCCATTTTTCTTCCCAATAACTCTCTGGCAATGGTACCCTTATGCCATCAGGTGAACATGGACTGGGCTTTTGGTGTTGCAACACACTTCCTCTACGAGACATTGCAGGTATCTGAAAAGGAGGAGAGGCACTTGCACTTCTAACAAGTTTACCTGTCCTTGTGTAGTCTAGATTCCAGGCCATTTTTGTCAAAGGTGGAGTGGTGCTTGCTGTAGTCATGGCAAGAGGTTGAAGTGACATAGCATTTTTTATCAACTTTCTGACATCTGTGTTTCCTGGAAAATTAAGCAATCTCTGGAGGCATGTTGTAGCATCTGGGCTTGCAAGCAATGTTGATCTTAATTCCAGGAGCATTGAAACTGCCATTGCTGAAATAAAGGCACTGCAAGGAGAGAGTGCAATATTGTTTGCAGGGCTATCATCTTCAGTCAAAGATGTCTGGCTGCTGGGTGCTGAGAATATTGCATCCCACACAAGCAAAAGATCCTGCAGCACAAATTCTCGACCAAAGAGCACACGAAACCACCGCAAAGCAAAAAACTGGGGCTCGACATGAAGCTCAACTAAATGACTATATAAAGAGATATCAGTGACAGCAAGCAAATTATACAAACCAGCAGATGCTTCAATAACAGGAGGCAACCCTGATAAAGAACCAACCCCAGGATAATTCATGAAAAAGTCTGCCATGGCAACTAGTCCACCTTGTCCACTTAACAATGCATCAAACATGCAATATGCATCATGTTCAATGAATCTTCCCGATAGAAGTGCCCCTAGTTCCCCTTCCACCCCATAAGCATCACTTCCTAATAATATGGCCCTGACATCTGGGTCGAGTTCGTCAATGCTATTAACTTTTATCATACTTGCTTGGCATTTGAGGATTTCCTCCTCTGAACAGTCAATCAATCTTCTATCTTCTTCTGCAATACTGGACACCTTCCTACGAACTGGGGACATATTTATTTGTTTCTCAAGGTTCCCATTTAAATTATGTTCTTGGAATGGTAGACCATCAAACCTTTCATCAGACAGATCTTCAAATAGGTGTTTCACATGAGAGAGGTGTGTGACATCAACGTGAAGAACATACAAAAGAGGAGCAAGTAGCTCATGCATCCCTGGGAAGCAACCAAACATGCAATATCACCACATAAAGTCCTTCCAAAGATAATAGAATATTATTTGCACACAAACTATTAAATGTTTATAGAAAATCTTCTATCATATTGCTGGTAATATAATTTCTTTTTATTTTGAAAAAGAAAGTCCAAGAAACACTTCACTAAGCAACGTTTTCAAGATCTGTAATAAACAATGTACCTTGTCGATAACTATGTTCTGAATGTGCCAGAGACCATACAAGCAAGATACGCCTCAACATAGCCTGACATGAAGGTGTTTGAAAATAACTCCCATGTTCTGGATATAATCGTGTCAGATCTTTGTCTATATTCCTTTCCAATTCAGCATTTCTGAAGAAACGTCCCCATATGCTTTCTGTAGTACAGCAGTGTATAATCAGCTGTTCAGGAAGGGGACAAAGTGTCCTTATAAAATACTCAATCTCCTATGTCAAATGCATCATCCCCATTCCAATTTAAAATCTTTACCCACCTGGATCTTGAGACAATGGATTGTCCATGTTCAAATGAGCTGTCTTCTGCCCGTCCTCCATTATGTGTGGGTCAACAAGAAAACGCCTTCTCAAGTCGGCATACCTGCCAATGAGACAGTGCACAATTTTTAAATGCATTAAGTGCTATAGCTTAGTAGTTTTACATTTTGCTTCTTTTACATCAACATGCACCTTGCAATAGACAAAACTGAAAAGCATTGTAGACCAGTGTCCGTATTGCTCTGGAATTCAATAAGTATAGATATTATGTAAACTGATCATAAAATATCTACACTAGCACTAAACTGCCAACCGGGAAATCTAAATTGTGAAATAAGCAAATATATGACACATTGAGCTGTAGATATACCTAACATAAAGAATCAGGGAGACAAGTAAACATCAACAAAATGATATTATGCTGTACAAAATTGATCAGCACAAATTTATTTCTTAAAACAAAATGGTTCAATTGCTGATAAAGATCACATTTCTCTTAAAACCACTGTGAATTCTCCCAAAACTTGTCTGCCATATAATGAAGAGCTTGTAACTATGGGGCTGTCTTTGACAAGCCTCGATGGTTCCTAACTAGCTCTGAAATGAGAACTTTTTTTCCTACCATGGGAGCTCAATTTTTCCTCTAAAGCAGGGTGTCTCATTGATCTGAGAACAACCACAGGTATCAAGTGCACAGCCTCACACCCACCAAAAAGCACCCATCCTCCATGCCGACCTCCTCCATCCCAAGCCTAACCTTGTGACCTCCCATCACCGTTAACAGGCATGGTCAAGGGGGCAGCACCCTGCACCAGCAAAATCTCTACAACATTTGGCACATAGAATTCCTATTGCGCACACCAAGTTCTAGCCTATGAACACCTCAACAACTGTGCACGCAGACCTCAACAACTTGTGTATGCACACCTCAGCAACATATGCACACACACCTCAGCAGCCTGTGTACGCCCCAGCTTTGCATGCACGCTTGAGCATCCTGTGCACACCCAAGATCATTACAGAGGACCAATTGACGTGTGCCAACAGCAACACATGGCACACCAAGAAGACAAACACTCAACAACAGTAATGGAATTGAACCGCCTTCAGCAACTGAACAGACATTCTTGTAACTAAAATGTACTCCACCTTATTGCACTTTACTTTTTGCATTTTGCCTTTTATAGGAGACCTTTTGGTACTCCCACATTGTATTGACATCATTGTACTCAGCAGTCCTTTTGACCTACTTTTATGGTCATTGGTCGGACATTAATAAAATTATCTTATCTTATCTTATGTATACAATGTAACATACAGAGCATAATATAGATAAGTCATTCATTTTCTTTTCTCTCCTATGCTCTCTTTCACATAGCATTGTACAGAACATTCACAGTAATACAAACACTGTGACATCGTAAACTGCTTTGAGTATTCATTATTTACTTCATTTATATTCATGTTTCCATTCCCAATAACTTAATCAACCCAATCTGTGAACTCCGAATTGCATCCTGGAATGATCACACATAATGTGCATCTAGAAAATATAGTACTTGTCCTAGTACTCAGCTGAAAGAACATACAGTAAATCGGGATCTTCTCTAGTGTCCCAAGTTGAAAGATTTAGCTAGGATTTGCTTTTGCTGACTGTTATCCCCAATCCTAGGGATAACTAAGGAGATTATGTCTCGAGGCCCACAGGTCCTAGACATGGAGTACCGAGAGCCATATTGACTTGAGCTTGGCCCTGGAGGGCCCATCTTTTCTTCAGCGCCTCCTATCTATCAGCAGCAGCAGCATCCATCCCATCGGCCTGGTTCTGAGGTAGCATTGGGTCTTTCTTTATGAGGTAATGAGTTCAGGTATCATGGTATGTGTCACTCTGATTCTCAAAACATTTGAATATGTGCATTGAATTCTCTTTTGTTTCATGACGTTTGCTTGGAAATTATGCCTTTTAACTTGTCCATACCTTGGGGGGGGTGGTGACAGAGTGCCCTAGTAAGTTGGTTCCCTTAGGGATAAGTTGCCACTAGGTGGGTCTATGAAAGTTCATCATCCATTCCTTCCATACTTATCACTTTTCATCATTTTCCCTCTCATCTATCCCCTACATTGGTTCAGGCATTGGGTTTGCCAAGCTAGTAAGGGTTGTAACTTACCTTGTGGGAAGAAAGGGCTAAAGGCCCAGAGGATAAAAGTAGCTAGCAAAAGTTAAAAACCAAGATCAAACCTTGAGATGCTTCGCCCAAGGATCCCCGAGAAAGCAATAAAAGGCTTCTCAGCAAGAAAAGGAAGGGGAACCATAAAATAAAATAAAACTCAAGACCTAGTTGGTGGATAGGGGGTCTCATCATGAGCCAGCCTATTAGGTCCATGGTGTAATGTTCCTGAGCCAAATTTTTTGCTCAGAACACTAACTGTTTACTGTTTGCTATGTTTGTTTATGTGTTTGTAGGAGTACTCATGAAGATGTGCATTACGGATTACTTAATGTTGATTGAGCAATAGATCTAAAGCATTTAATCATAAAAAAGACAAGATATATAAAGAACACCAGTAGAGAACCAATAATGTCAGATCTGACCTTTATTTAGATAGTAAGGAGATCCCGTATACAAGAGATCTGCAGATCTGGAAGAAAGCCCCAATAATATCAAAATGGGTTGCTAGCCGATACAATAATAAGCAATACAAAGATAAGTGCCTCCCAAAGGTTGTCTGAGAAGAGATCCAAGCCTCCAAAGGCCACCAGCAAGCAAGCTAAGACTGAAGATAAGAAGACCTCGTCAATACTCTTCAAAACCCCTCCAACTGGCTAAGTTGCGCCCTGCTCTGGGTGCTGCTAAACCCTCAAGTTTCGGCCCTCCCTTTTGTGAGCATCCCTCCAAACTCTCCCAGAATGTAGATCAGGCTAATAGAAACCATTGGGCCAAGTCTCAAGTTGATCTGAGAAGTTCTGCTCCTCCAACTAAGAAAACCCTCAACTGGTTTGCGCCCTCCTGGTTTGATTAAGTCAAGGAAAATTCGTTCTCCCCTCTAGGAGCCTCCAAATGCCACCAAAATCTACCAGACTGTAGATCGGGCCACTGCTACCAAGAAGATGAAGTCTCAATTCAATCTATGAAGATCTGAGCCAATAAACACTGATAACCTCTTTCTGCAATGCACCCTTCTCTCCTCCAATTCATGCCAAGCTTCCAGAAATAAACTGCAAGGATAATCTCCTTCGAAAGAGACCAAGAATGATGCTAGGGACCCTACGAAGGGAACCCAGGTGCTACTTTGCCAAAATTCCTTCTCCTTCCTCCAAATCGAATCAATCTCTCCAAGGTGGTGTGCCCCCCTAGCTGGAAACCCCCTAGGTTGTGCACTAGCCTGGAATCTGCCTGTAGAACAAACCCTGCAACACTGTAGAATGGTGTGGGAGGATTATTTCACCTTCGAGACCAAGCCTGGATCAAGAAAGGTGGGATCTTTCACCACCGAGTTGATCTCTAGGGTTTTAGACTCAAAACCCTCAAAATTGATTGTGCTCAAGAGCTCCAATGCAAATAAGATAGTAATCTAGAATGCCTAAGGAGTGTGCCCTGCCCTTTCCTTTATAGCTCCAGTCTATTCATTTGTTGAGTTAGTTAACCCTTAACTTTAACTCATCTTTTCTTTTCTTTCATTTTGTTATCCTTTTCCACACAAAGTCAACTTAATAATAGAATGTTATGTTTTCTGGTTGACTTTGTCCCCAATATACCTGAGACTATAGTCTAGTGGGGAAGACTAGCCTACTGAGTCTCTCCAACCCTCTTCATCAAGAGGTGGGGGACATTACAGTCTCCCTTGCTAGAAATTGCTTGCCCACAAGCAATTTTGGACCTGTCTCTTGGATCAACTGTTCCCCTTCCCAAGTGGCATCCTCCATGGGTAGATTCTTCCACTTAACCAGATACTCTCTAATGCTTCTTTTCCTCAACTTCTTCTCCCTGACTTCAAGTATCTCCTCTGGTATCAGTATCAACTGTCATCTTCATCCATAGGTGGCAGTTCCTCGATAGGAGTGATATGCTTGACGATGGCCCTCTTCAAACACGAAACATGGAAGACATTGTGTATTATGTTGCCCTGTGGTAGATCCAACTCATATGCCACGGCCCCTACCCTTTTGTTGATTCTGTATGGACCGAAGAAACGAGGTTGGAGCTTCTCTGCGCCGCTTCTCTTAATGGATGCCTGCCTGTACGGCTGAGTCTCAAATAGACCAAGTCACCGACCTCAAAGGTGCGCTCAACCTTGTGTTTGTCTGCCTATACCTTATGTTGATTTTGTGCTCGTTCTAGGTGGTCCTTCAATTCTCTGAGTACGTCCTGACTCTGCTGAATCCAGTCCTGAACCATGGGGGCCCTGTTGTCACCGAAGGAAATCTCTACAATGAGAGAGGGTCATAGTTGTATAAGGCCCTAAATGGTGGCATACCAATGGACATATGATGAGTGGTGTTGTAACAATATTCCCCCAAGTGAATCCATTTAACCCATGCTTTCTGCCACCCTGCCACATAATTCCTGAGGTAGTCTTCAACCCATTTGTTGACTATCTCTGTCTCCATCTGAGGGTGATAACTGGTACTAGGTGTTAGGGTCGTACCTACTAGCCTGAAGAGCTCCTGCCAGAACGTGCTCATGAACCTGCAATCCCTGTCACTCACTATGGTTTTGGGCAACCGATGAAATCTAAAAACTTTCCTAAAGAATAGGTCTGCAACCTGTATTGCACTAAAATCTGTGGCAATGGCAAAAAAGTGCGCAAACTTCATCAACCTATCCACCACTACGAAAATGCAGTCTTTGCCCTGAGCCTTGGGCAACCCTGTGATGAAATCCATAGATATGCTTTCCCATTTGTGCTCCGGGATGGGGAAGTGGTTGTAGTAGTCCTGCTGGATGAGTGTGTTCATCTTTGTTGGCCTGGCAAGTGTTGCACTCCTTAATGTGGCTCATCACATCTTCTTTCAAACCCTTCCAAGCAAACCTCACCCGTACCTACCTGTATGCCTTGACGAATCCTTGATGCCCTGTTACTGGTGAATCACGGCATTCCTGTAACACCTTGGCCTTGAAAGTTGATTCGGGGACCAAGAAAATTCGGCCCTTGTAGTAAATGATATCATCCATGATCCTAAAATTGTCATCTTCCACCTGTCCATCCATCATTTCGCAAGCAAATTTGTTCTTTGAATATTCCACCAAGAGATGGGCCTTCCAATCCACTGAAATATCGGTCATGGCATAAACTGATGGTCTTCTGGATACAGCATTTGCTACCACGTTATTTTTCCCTTTGACAAATTCTATGTCAAAGTCATAAGCCTAGATTTTGCTCACCCACTTCTGTCGTCTTTCATTCAAGTCCTTCTGATCTAGGAAGTACTTGAGGCTATTGTGATCTGTTCTCACGACGAATTTTGCCCCAACTAAATACTGCCTTAACTTAGCCAAAGCATGCATGATGGCTAGCATTTCCTTGTCATAGATGGTGTAGAGGAGCTCAAGACCTCTCAACTTTCGGCTTTCATAGACAATAAGATGCATGTTCTGCATAAGCACTGCTCCAATGCCTTCCCCTAAGGCATCACAATCTACTGTGAAGGGTTGTGTGAAATCTGGTAGGGCCTGTTATCGCTCAGTTTGTAGTTTAGATCATAGGCTGGAGGATAAGGGTCAAACTGGCGTAACAGGGACCTACCCCATCCAATGTCACCACAACGGGGAGGTCCTTTCTATTTAGGGTGGCTAATCCCAAGGGAGACGTCCCTGGCAATCTGGGGTTTGAAAGGAAAAGGCTCAAAGGATTAAGGCTAGTTTCCCTTTCACAGATTACCGCCCAGAAGATAGTCAAGTAAAGAATAACCACAGAAAAGGCACCTGCTTGCGAGACAAGACAACAATAAAACTAGTACATGCAATAATGGTCAATACTTCATAAATCAATGACTATCAAATTTAATGTATAAGAGCATATACATCAGTAAATATTGACGAAGTCAATGTTTGCAATAATGACAATGGCAATATAATGTTACTTGTCAATAAACACTGGAACAATACAGCATCTAATGAAGATAATCAATCCTTGAATTAACTCAATGCATTAAATGTCATCAATTGCTCATATACAATAGGTTGTTGCGTCAATATCCTAGGGATGACGTCAGCTTCCTTTAGGGTTAGTATGATTAAGCAATATAATAGACAAGGAAGGTCAATGTTTTGCCAATTAGCCAATGAAAATAACTAATTCATCAATGTCCATCACAAGATGACCAAGCCAACAGTATTTTCTATCAACAATAGTTCAAATAAGGTATGACGTCATCATTAATTGCAGAGTTAGAGGGCTTGCTGCGTCAGGTATGACGTCAGCCCTAGTTAGTGCGTTAGGGTTAGTTAGGGTTTCAAAATTTGAAAGTTTGAAAGGTGATTTTGCACAACAAGCTCGACGTTGGAGAGAATACCAGTGCCTTAGGGTAATATGGAGTCAAAGTAAGGGCAAAATCTCAGGAGGATTAAAATTTAAAGACTAGAAGGTTAGGTTCTATGGTGCTGCAACGGCAGGGCCCTAGAATCAAAACCCTAAGGGAAGGAGGCTCATTCCGGTGTTGCTTAAGCAAGGCCTCATGCTCCTTCCTCTTTCTCTAAATACTCTTGGCAAAATGGCTAGCTTTAAAGTACAAGTCTAAGGGAGAAAAGTGT
>ML818263.1:67059-102605 GCA_009831015.1 Picea engelmannii | reverse complement strand
GCCTTCCACCATGGAAATTCATGTCACCTCTACTATGTCACTACCACATAACTACCATGTTTCCTCCACGTCATGTTGATGTCATGTACGAAAAAATACCTAATTTTTTGCAAATTTCAATTTTTTTCCAAAATTACATAATTCTGAAATTTTTACCAAGGCCACCATGGAACCCAAAATTATTATTTATAATATCCAATTTAGGCCTGGTGCGTATCGAATCAACCTTTTCACCCAACTTCGACTCTCTCATGTCGAATTCGTGACCAATTTCATTTCATAAATTGGTGCTTTTGTCCAATTTCTCCCAATTCTTCATGGCTACACTATAATTTCCAAATTCAACCAATTACAGGCCCAACACATGGAAATTTAGAAATTAAATTTGGGTATTTTAACCTCTGAATTTGAATTCACTGAAAATACAAGCAAACTCCTCACTCTTTTTCCTGGAAAAATATGACAACCACATTGTAGACATTCTCTAAGATTTAACTATGAAATTTTAGTTTCAGGATGTTGATTCTAGCTTATATGGCTTAGTGTTTGAACTTTTCTCTCTAATACCGTTATATAATGTACCCCATCTTAATCGTGGAACATTATTTGTGGAAAAAGATACTTGGTTCTACACATTTTGATGTCACAAGTTACTCTACACACAAGGTTGCAATACATTCATGAAATCCAATAATCTGTCTTCCTCGAACATGTTTTCTATTTCCAACATAAGGTCTAAACAAATATTGATATATGCTTGAATCCTACCTATATTCCTTAGAGCCAAAAAATTGATTCCATGCAATATAGGACTGGTTCCTCGACCCAAACTAAGCCTTCAAGGGTGCTTTCATATCAACCCAATTTTCAATATTCTCCATGTTGTACTTTGAGGCCAAGTCCTATGCCTCATTTATTGTCGCATCAACAATCACCTTGGCTTCCTTTGAAATTCCATTCATTTTTTCCAAGTATTATTCCATGTCCCAACATAAGTTTCCAAGTAAATTGGCATTTTGGGTGCCATAATATGGTTTTGGTTAGTTAATCTTTATCCTCATAGGCATTGATGAACTATGTCCATTGGAAACAATGTATTTCAACACATTGATTTTGTATTGTTGGTATTTGACTTGTGTCACCAAAGTGGTCAACAATTTCTCCATCGTTCTCAATCATTCCTCAACATCACTCATCAAGGATGCAATCATCATGTTTGTAGTCTTTAGAAATTCATCCACATTAGTGTTGATGTTATAGCACATGCAAAACCATTTTCTCTTCCAAAGATTCAACATTTTTTCCATGCTTACAAAGAGAGGTTTTTATCTTCTCGATAATATTCTATAAATTTGAAAGCATGTTCCTCATCATTTTCATCTTTGGATCTCCCCCACTCTCACTCTCTTCTACATTTGAACTAGCCATTGATACTCACCCAAGTACTTAGAAAATAATCCCAAGGCATGCTACCTTGCTTCAAGTTATTTCACTTGTTTTGTGGAGCACAACAAACTGTCACAAAGTCAAGCATGAAACCACAAAAATTCTATAATACCACTTGTCACAAGAGTGATAGTGGTGAAGAGTTCCCAAACATTTTTTTTATATACTAACTATCACGAACCTATAGTCTTCCTAGATTTGTTTTCTATGACTTGAGTCCTTCCAAATATGCACCTGAAGTTGTGCAGGACAATATTTTCTTGGCTATAGTATCTTTTCCAACTTAATCCCACTACAACCAAACTACACCTCTTCACTTAAGGTCTACCCATAACTTTGCATTAACCTATAACAAGTTACATGTCTAACCAAGTCTACCACAACTTAGTTCATCCAATAAGAGCCTAGAGGCATGCATCCAACTACACCGTTAAAACATCCAATAAGTACTAACACTAATCCAGGTGGATATTGGTGGCCATCCACCTATTCTAACTAACTCAAAACAGTCTTTTGGAAATTTACTATTTTTAGCAGTTTTTTGGTTCCTAAACTTCTGAGGCCATTTTAAGGGCCTAAATGACGTTTTTGTGGGATCGAGCACCTAAATGATTTCCCATGGCTCTAATTGAGCCTACAAAATGAATCTCCTTGATGATACCTTTCCAACAAGCTGTCGTTCGCCCAAAACAAAGATTGTATGCCAAAGTTAGGCCCCAGGGAAGTCGATACACCAAACTACCCAAAACGGGGTCCACAAAACTGTTGACTTTTCATCTTCTGAGGTTAGGGTTTTGGATTTTATTTATGTTAAAAATGCCTTTAGAGACTCATTTTAATAATGTTATTTCAAATTAGTGTAGCCATCACATCTTTTCTCAGAGATAAGTTGTCACCATTCTAGCGTGTCTTTCACTCTGTAATTTTACAGTCTTTACATTTCGCTCATTAATAGAAATTGTATATTACTATATATATGTGTTTATATCTATGATATTGTTATGTTATATTGTTGGATATATGATACACATTTTTACATTTATTTAGTATATCTCCACTCTATTTCATGCTGAAAATAATCTGGATCAATGGTATCAAAGCAGGCTGCTCTTTATCATTTTTCAATGCATGTCCCCGACGAGGTCCGAGTATAGCAATTTGGGTCTCGATCTTGTCTCTATTGAGGAAAATATCTCTTGCACACCCAATAAACCCTCTATGGAAAAAGAAAATAAAATGACAGAGAAGAATATTATATTACTTTGTTACTTGAGCAAGATCTCACGCGACAGAGGGACGAAACGATGGAGAATTTTGTCGACATTCTTCAACGCCTGCCAATAGCAATAGGTGTGTCTTCATAAAGAAACCACTTTTGAGGAAGCTCTCCTTTAATGGTACAATTAAATTTTGATATTCCCGTATTTGAAGGTTAGATCGATGCGGATGCCTTAGAAAAATGGTTAAATCTATTAGAAGGTTATTTTTCTCTTCAAAAATTTTCTGACAGAGAAACGATCACATTCACATTCCTTAAGGCTCTCCCCCATGTCAAATATTGGTGGGAAACTTACTGGGAGAAAATTTCCACAGAGGAGTCTGGAATATATGGGGTCGAACCCACTTGGGATTGTTTTGTGGATGTGGTCAAAGAACAATATTACCATGTTGGTAACTATGAATACTAGTACATGAGATGGACCACACTGTGGCAAGAGAGGGGCCAAACAGTGTCGAAATTCACAAATTTTTTTCATACCTTATGCACCAATCTGGGTATCAAAGACTCTCAGTAAAATCTGGTTTTGAAATACTGCACGGCTCTACATTGGTACTATTATCCCCATTTTGTGGATAACTAAGGAGATTATGTCTCAAGGCCCTAAGGTTGCAGATATGGAGTGTCGAGAGAATACTTGACCAGAAATACCCTTTGCACAAGTGAAAAACCCACTCACCACCACATATGGTCACATGTTTTCATATGGCATCCACCACACCAACTGTCTTCCAGAAGGCAGTGGGACTTACTCCATGAGGTACAATTTAGTATTATGGTGAGCATCATTTCAATATTCAAGCCATTTGATTATGTTGTATCTTAGATTGCTCTAGATTTCATGATATATTCTTGGACATTATGCCTTTTTCCTTCCTTCACCTTGGTGGTTGACACTGTGCCCTAGTAAGTGGTATTTCTTGGGGATGGGTTTTCTACTGGGAAATCCCCTAATGAGCCATTGTACCGTTCCCGACCATACTTACCACTTTCCATCATTATTCACCTACATTTTCTTATCTCTTTGGATTTTAGGGTATATTGACCCAAGAAGGGGTTCTCCCTCATTCTATGGGAATAAGGGGTTGAAGGTCTAGAGGGGTTGATGTTGGGTAAAAAATAAAAGTCTTGTAATAAACCTTCGAGATGCTTCACCTAGGTATCACCCAAGAAAGCAATAAAACACTTATATTTGATTAAAAGGGACCCACAATATAATAAATAATGCTTAAAAGGTTAATTCAAGGATAGGAGGTCTCATCATGAGTTGACCTATCATGTCCATGAACATCTAGTGGTATGAAATTGTCATCATTTTGTCACCAAACCAGGGCAATGGCTCTCATTTGCATGGTTGAGAGAAAGGGTGTCTCATCACGAGACAACCTTCTCATTTCTAGTAGGTGTTTGTGGGTGACATTGCCATCATATGGTCACCACGCCAGGGCAATGCCATTCAACCTCTCCTTATGATATATTGAAAGAAAATACAAATAAATAAATATAAAATTCAATTGATGGGATTAGAAAAAATGCATTGCGGACAAAGGTACCACACACCCTCTACAAATGCACCCATGAATGAGACACTACGACCCCTTGTAGGTTATGAGCCCTATGCCCATTGAGTCTTGAATCCAACCACTTCATCCACTTTATATGGCTTAGAGATGGATCTCTTGGAAGCTCTCCTTAACTTAGGGCAAGATCTACCCAATAGGACACCTCATCAACCCTCCCATATTCAAGCATGCCAAGTCACATAGTGTCTTAGAGAAATTAATTGTTTGATATAGTGATCTTTGATCCACATACTTAGCTAAATTATTTATTGATTGGATTCACTTATCATGATGTTATGAATTGAGATCCTTGGAGGGTTTTCTCATTTCTCTTTGTACGACCTAGTTGGTGGACAATTTAGGGAGAACAAGCCTAGATTAGGCTTCCATGGGGATACAATCTCATAGGTTGGATGTCAGGGGCCCACATGTCGGATGAGAGAGATTAGACTTGGAAGGACTTGAATATGACTTGGATGACATAGCCTAACCCTCACTTTCCAAACCATTTTCCCAGGAGGGGTAAAACGTCCTATTTTTAAGCTTGATGTCATGCTTGGGGGGCTAGGGCATGGTGGTGAGGTGCCACTCATTTTACACATGGGTGTTTTGAGTAGAAGAGGGTATTCACCATGGTGAGAGTGCTTATATTCTTGACATGTGGCCTTTGGATGCCTACCCATGCTTCTCCAACACCAACGACTTCTTCAAAGTGGAACAATGTCCCCTAAAGGGGAGACGTCCTTCTAAAATTAGGATTTTCTTATGTGTTGTTGGCATAGGGGCAGACCCAAGGTTCAGCGCTACAACAATGCACCAACAAAACCCTAACTACCAACCCTTTAAGAAACACCTACGAAGCAAATGAAGTCTCACCCGAGGTAGAGGAAGGGGTGGTTGCAGGACTTAGATGTTTGCAACCTTAGCTGGGACACGGATGTCTACTCATATTATTTGTCATTTATCTCTTATACTTCGTCATCACCCCCTCGGATAGGTGATACTGATGTCTGCTCATCTTATTTTCCATTTATCTCTTCTACTTCCTCATCACCCCCTCGACAAAGAAGATGATAATACATCTGAACTTCTTCGACCTGTTGTTGTGCCAAGGCCTCCTGCTCAGTGAAATATTGGATAAAAAATTCATTGGTAGGTTCCTCTAAACATTGTTCAGTTGCATTGATGAATTTCTCCAGTTCTTCTCCTCGGCCTTCGATCTCTGAGAAATGTTGGCAAGCCTCATCCTGTATAGGTTGGAGCCTCTGAGTCACTTCCATAACTATGCTCTAAATGGTGTGGACCTTCTGTTGAAAAGTACATTTCTCTTAGGATTGCTTCATCCTTTCAATAGTTGATAGGGGCTTCAACTGCGCATGTATTGTTTCTTCTTGTTGCTTTGCCTCCTGAAGATGTGACTCCAGTGCCCTCAGTTCTAGATTCTTAGTGATTTTCTCATAATTCTTGGCACTGTGATCACTTAGTTGTTTACATTCCAAGGCAAGGGCCTTTATTCTCTCAACTGTGCTTCGAGCAACTGCATCTCTTTGATCCCTCACATCCTGCAGGGTGTCAGGCACTGTGCGTAGCTCTAATTCTGTTATTCTTTGTTGTAGTTGTTGGATAGCTTCTACGAGCTTATCTACTTGATGCTCAACTCGGTATTCTACCTTTGTATCTAATTCTATCACAGAGTGAATTTCTCTATTGACTTCTTCTTTCACTTTGAGTTGTTCTGCAAGAAACTGTTCTTTTTCTTGTTGAATCTATGCTTTTTCCTTTTCAAAATTTGTCTGGAGAGCAACCTTCTCCTTCTATGCAAATCAATGTTGTTCTACAACTACTTATTGAACTTTATTCAAGGCCTCGGTGGCTTGTTCTATTTCTTCCTATGCACGATGAAGGCGAGCTTCGGTCACATCAGCTAGTCGGTGGAGTTGGGTTGGCTCATCTCCCAACTCTGATTCTTCTGACGACAGGGGCACAATGGACACTATGCGACTGGAATGAAGGGCCTCTTGTACCCCTCAGAGCTCAACCTCGATTATGTCATACATATCCTCCTTGTTGGCTTCATGTTTTTGCAAGATTTCCTACGAGGTGTCATTTACAGCTGAGATGATGAAGTCAAAGTCATCAATAGTGAGCACAGTCTGCATCTTAGTCACGGTGGCTTTGGATTTCTTCCGGGAAGTGGGTTTCATGGGATAACCCTTCCTTTTCTTCAAGGGATCAACATCATATCTAGGCGATGTTACTTTTCCTTGATTCTGATCATCTTCTTTGCCATTTATCTCTTCTACTTCGTCATCACCCCCTCAACCAAGTGATACTGAAGCAATTTTTTCTAATGCGCTTCTTAAGTCTTGGAATTATGCATTCTTATTCCTTTTGTTGGTTCTGGGTGTGTCATTTTTTTTGTGAGTGACCTCCGAGCTATTGAGTTCAGGATCAGACATCTCTGCAGGGTCAGCAGGGAGAAGGAGGTTTGCTGAATAGTCCTTAGTTATCTCATTGAGGTCCTCTTTTATGAGCTTGTACTATGACTGAAGCTCCTCCTTATGCTCATCTACTTGCGCAGTGATATAGATGAAGTGTCGATATGCATGGAACTTGATGAGGGGTCGGAACCACTGTAGGGTGTTTGGCGTCATGCGAGGTTCAAATTCGATAGCCTTCTTCAGTTGGATATAATATGTGTGAAATACTGCATTCGAATGTCATTGTTTTCCCATATCACTCGAGTACCAAAGCATGGTGAACTTCACAACAAGTGGCTCAAACAACTCAATGTCTGGGAAGGTTGCACCTTCCAGCACCTCCCACAAAATAAATGCGATGAGGATCAGAAGCCAACTGAAGTGGAACTTGTAGCCCTGATCCTATGCCTCATGATAGTCTAATTCTAGTTGATTAACTAGGTACTTCACCCAGTTCATATGTAGGCCTTCCACGCATTTCCCTGCGAGGTCAACGACAAACCCTGTGACCTGCGTGGGTTTGTTCTTCCTTACTATCTTTCCTACAATTAATTAGCATGCTAGGCGCACTGCGCCATTTTGGATGGAAGCTACCTTGTAGCCTCGCGTTTCCTTCTCAACATTGCCATAGGTAGCCTTGATCTTATGTGCTAATACGTGATCTATGGATTTCCCTCGATAGAATTCCTACCGATCAAGTCCTTTCATACTTAATCTAGTGATCCTATGGATTAGTGCCGGATTGACTGTGATACATCGGTCTAGCCATAAGTAGTTTCCATGGTAACATGAGAGAAGGAGATTAACACAGACATTAACCTTCTGGTGCCTTCCAAAGTGTGGGATCTTCATTACATTCAACAGGGTGGACTACATGAGGTTCATCATCCACGGCTGGGGGATTATTTTTGAGTTATTCCCCTTTTTCCTGGTCTAGGATTTATACGAGGCGAGCATACTATGGTTCTTGCAGTCTCCTAGGTTGAAGTCGTTGAACTTCAACGATTCAATATTGTCCTGTTGCGCTCTAACTGCATGTATCCCCTTTGGGAGGTACGCAGTAACCATGGTGTAATCAAAATCTCTCGGCACACTATCATGACTTACCACGCCGACCAGAGGTAGGATGTAGTTGGGTAGGATGGTCGGGATTAGCTTCGCATTTACTAGGTCATCTCTGTGCTTGGTTCTCTTTTCTGCTGCGACTCGAGATTGTCTGGATCCACGAGTGGTCGACGGAGAGGCCTACACTCCTCTCGTTGATGATGCTTGTACACCCATAGACATTACTCTTTTAGACATTACTCTTTTGGTCATGAGGTCGATGAGTACCTCCTTCACAAACTCTTCGACTGTGCTAAGTTCTTCGGACGTACGCACTCATGGTTGAATATCTCAGGTTTGAAGGGAAACTACCTAATGCAATAGGATGAATGGTGATAACTCAATGATCACAGCTTGTGTAACACTCCCCGTTTGTCATTCCACTAGCCGGGCAAATGCTACTATGTGGAACAACATCATTCTCATACTTAATTAATAACATGCATTTAAATCAAATTAATTACATTTAACTCAAAGTAAACACAAGATTATTGCTAACATAAATAATCCCTAGCATTAATAGTAATTCATATGAACAATAGAATACATGATACATATAAGCATCATAGGCATGCAAAACATAATATTAAGCATAAGCTGATACTTATCTTTGAAACCATGGTAATTCCACCAACTACGTGCAGGCCTTCCACGAACCTCCTAGCCTTAGCCCATGCTGCTCATCACTCTCAGTAGTAGGTCACCCCCGAGCTGGGACTAAGCTCCACCCAAGGCAAGGAATCCTAGTCTAGGTTGAGGTTACAGGGAAAATTGCACAGGATATCCAGAAGGATTCTTCCCAGGATTCCTTCTTATGCCCACTACTAATAGACTCTCATTCCCCACATGTCTGTTCAACCCGAGAGTATACACCTTCACAAGCGTAGTCCATCGGTGCTTCACCTCCCTTTCTAGGCCTCGACAACAAGTTAGATCAGGAATTCTCAGAGCTCTGAAGTTGGTGTTGGACTCTCTCTGGTGAAAAAACACTTCACAACAGACTCTCTCACCTGGATGGAGTTGCTCACAGGCCTTACAACCTGCCTCTTCAACCACGAGCCTGACAACCCGCTTCTTCAACCAGTTTCAACCTAATTTCCAAAAGGTGAGGATAACAACAACAAAAAATGGTCAATTCCACTCAAGAAAAACAGAAAGTAGCAACCCAAAGACAGTTCGGGTACATAATCAACTCTGTAAGAGAGAATGGTTTGGGCTCACAGTGTAAACAGGTGACACATCTCAATCCATGGGTTTATCACAGGTTTCAGGGTGAGTGACAAGGAAGTAACGTAGAGGTCAAACACAAACTCAAACGGTTCAGATGACTGATGCCTCGACTTCTCAGAAAAAAAATTTGGTTTTCTGGTTTCCAAGATGCGTGAGGGTATCCAGAGGTCAAATACAGGGGCCACGAGATTCACAGTTCAGACAATCCACGGTCAAATGGAGGAGGAACCCCCAACATGGATCAACTCAACAGTTTTAACTGTATGCGCTTGGGTTGACACTTGTCACCCATGAAGCTCGTTCCTTCCCATTTGGAAGTCACTCGTCCTTCCAAAGAACTTAGGATAAAACATTACATTTCACATGGATTTTGGAATAATATTAAAATATTATTCCCTAGGACATAAGCCCCTAGGCTCAACACTTAGCTTCTCTTCCCAACCTTCCAGCCCCCAATCCCTTACCCACTCTATGGAAGCTTAGTCCCCCATCACTCATTCATCGTGGTCAGTCTGCACGCAACGGTGTTTATATTTTTATTAATGTTCTGCATGATTACATATACAAAAGCAGGCTCCGAACCTTAACTCTTAGGCTCTCCGACCTAATAACACATAAGCCCACCAGCTTATATAAACTTGGCTCACCAACCTATAAAACATAATCACAATTCATAATGCAATCTTTATACTTCATAGACATGATTTACACCAAGGCTCAGCCTTGGGGACATTACAATCCTCTCCCCTTATTTTTGCACTGTCCTCAGTGCAACTTTACACTACATCTACAATTTTTTCAAAAATTTTAAAAAGATGTGGGTACTCTGCCCGCATAACATCTTCATGGTCCCATGTCACGTCGTCAGGATCGTACCAGGTCCACTGGACCTTTACAAGCCCTACATATCGATTCCAGAGCTATTTGTTTTTTCTGTCCAATATGCGCACAAGATGCACTTGTAGGACACCTTCTTGTTCCACCCAAATCACATTCAAATCGATAACATGATTAACATCTGGTATATATTTCTTAAGAAATTAAACATGAAACCCATTATGTACAGTCATAGATGCAGGTAATGCAAGCATATATGAAACTGGCCCAATCCTTTCCAGGATTTCAAATGGCCCACAAAATCTAGCTGCCAACTTGGCGCAACTTCCTAGCTTCAGGGAACCTCTGTGAGCTTTCACTTTCAGGAAAACATGATCACCCACTTTGAACTCTCTGTGGGTTCTATTCTTATCAGCATAAATTCTCTGCCTATCCTGGGAAGCTTTCAAATTTTTCTTAATTTTTATCATTTGGTCCTCCATCTCCTTGAGCACCTCTGGCCCAACTACTGCTCTATCAGTTGGATTATCCCATCTCACTAGAGTATTTCACTTTCTTCCATAAAGTGCTTCAAATGGGCTCATTTTCAACACTGCATGATACCCATTGTTGTAGGTGAATTCTACCAAGTGCAAGTAGTCTTCCCATCTTGATGGTTTTTCCATCACATACATTCTCAGTATGTCTTCTATTACTCTGTTCACCCTCTCTGTATATCCATCAGACTCAAGATGATAAGTTTTACTAAAGTTCAGATTCGTTTCGAATCCTTTGAACAATCCTTTCCATAAATTCGAGGTGAATTTCGGGTCTCTATCAAACACAATCGTTTTAGGAATTCCATGCAATCATGCCACTTCCTGCCACTTCCTTCACAAAAATATCAGCAACATCTATTGCCTTGTGAGTAGTTTTCAGTGGAATAAAATGGACATCTTTTGTAAGCTTGTCCACCACCACCATGATCAAATCATGCAGCTTGGTTGTTCTGGGCAATCCTATAATAAAATCCATTGTCACCACTTCCCACTTCCACTTAGGAATGGGTAAAGGTTGCAGCAACTCTGCGGGGTGCCTATGCTCACCTTTAACTTTCTCGCACTCCATACATCTGGCGATGTATTCAACAATCTCTCTCTTCATACCCTGCCAAAAGTAATGGCTCTTGACTGCTGCTACTTTTTGATGATATCCAGGGTGCCCTACATAAGGTACATTATGCATCTCCTGCAAAATCATTTGTTTCAAGCACTGGACATTGGGTACAAATATTTTGTTCTTGTACAAGAGTATTCCATCTATTTCCAATTTATAAATTTCCATCTTCTGTGGCATCTTACCCTGCTATAGCTTGGATACCAATTCTCTGTACTGCATATCTACATTTGCAACCTCCAGACTTTTTCTTTTAATATCAGTCTGATACATGTTAATTTTTGTAGCATGTAATTCATGCACCCTCCTGCTGAGTGCATCAACCACTTTATTCTCCTTTCCTTTGATATGCTTGATCTCAAAGTCGTACTCACACAGAAATTCCAGCCACCTACTTTGTCTAACGTTTAAGGTTGGTTGATCAAACAAATATTTCAGACCGTTGTGGTCTGTTCTTAATTCAAATCTTCTTCCCATGAGGTAATGTCTCCATTTCCTCAGAGTGTGAGCGATTGCTGCCAACTCCAAATCGTGAGTGGCATAACTCTTTTCGTTCTCTTTCAGCGTCCTAGACTCATAATATATTACAAATCCATTCTGACAGAGAACTCCTCCCAACCCTTCTTTACACACAACTGTGCACACCATGAATCCACATTTGGATCTACAATCTTCAAGATTAGGGCATTGGTTAATAGCTTCTTCAATCGCTGGAAACTTTTCTCACACTCTTCAGTCCACTGAAACTTTTTCTCCTTCCTTTGCAAGGAAGTGATAGGGTGAGATATCTTTGAAAACCCTGCGATAAAACTTCTATAATAGCCCGCTAGACCCATAAAGGATCTAACTTCTACCACATTCCTTGGTGATGACCATTCTCTGATGGCCTCAACCTTCTCAGGTTCCACGACGATCCCTTCTTCTAAAATAATGTGCCCCAAGTAATGGATCTGCCTTTGATAAAATGAGCATTTGCTCAACTTGGCATACAACTGGTGTTCTCTCAACACTTGCAAGACCATCCTCAAGTGTTGTTCATGCTCTTCCTCTGACTTGGAATACACCAAAATGTCATCTAGGAAGACTATGACAAACTTGTCTATAGAATACATACTGAGAATGTATGTGATGGACAAGCACATAAAAACAACAGGTGTGTTTGACAGCCCAAATACACCATACATTGCACTTGGTAGAATACACCATACATTGCACTTGGTAGAATACACCATACATTGCACTTGATGGTTTTTCAAGGTGTGTTCGACAGCCCAAATAACCATTCATCAAGCACATAAAAACAACAGGTGTGTTCGACAGCCCAAATGATACCACTGTGAACTCGTAATGACCATACCTTGTTCTAAAGGTGGTCTTGCTGATGTATTCATCCTTTATTCTTACCTGGTGATATCCCAATCTAAGATCTATCTTCGAAAATATTTTTGCACCTTTCAATTGATCAAAAAGATCGTCGATCCTCGGTAGAGGATACTTGTTCTTGATAGTTACTTTGTTCAACTGTCTGAAATCAATGCACAACCTCAACGTCCCATCCTTCTTATTCACAAACAGGAATGGGGCACCCCAAGGTGACATGCTTGTGTGAATGTACCCCTTCTTTAAAATCTCTTCAAGCTGCAATTGCAACTCTTTCAGCTTTGGTGTACTCATTCTATAAGGAGCTTTCGACACTGGAGCTTCTCCAGGCATCATATTTATAGATAAATCGATATCCCTTTTCGGAGGTAGTCCAGGTACTTCCTAGAATACATCTTCAAACTCTTTAAGTACCTCATGATCCTCAATACTTGACACCTTATCCTTAAGCATTTCCCCCACATGGGCTACAAATAATTGACAGCCTTTTCTATAGCATTTCTTCATCTGCATTGCTGAGATTTATCTAACAACCACAGCTCTGGGAATTCCTTGGACTGTTTTCCGATTCCCCTCCTCATCCAATCATGTAAATTCCTTGTTACGACAGTCTAGGAGGGCATGGTGTTGGTCCAACCAATCCATCCCAATTAAACAATCATAAGAGGCTAAAGGCAGAATATTCAATTCATCCTTCGTGCTCAATCCCTTCATGTCCACAGGACAGGACTTAACCAACTTAGTGACTTTCCTCTTGGTTCCTGTAGCCAACTTCACTAACCAAGACTTTTCATGTTTGCTTCTTATCAAATGAAAACTTTCCACCACTCTAGGGTCTACATAAATATGGCTAGCCCTTGGATCAATTAAAATAATACATGGTTGGTTGTTAATCATACCTTCCACTTCAATCATGTGCACTTGAAATTCAGCTTGCTTGTTGTCCAGGGCCACATAGATCCTTAGCATTCTACTGCCCATGTCCTCCACTGTTTCATCTTGTTGAACATTATTTATAGCTCTTGCTTTGCCATTTTTATGGGGACAATCTATGTACTTGTGGTTCTCTTTACAGCCCCAACACTGAATGGGCGTCTGTCTCTACCTTTGTTCTCCCACTTCAGCCATTCTTGGTTCTCTAAATGATGGATGTCCTTGAGGACTATTTCTGAAAAAGGGAGGTTTGTTTTCTTTCTACCTCTATTATTTCTTAAACTTCTTTTGGTCATCCCAAGCCTTCCGAAAGGTAGGCTTTTCTCTTTGTTGTTCATATTAGCATTTCGCTCTTCTTATTGTTTCTTCCATAGTCTTAGGATCATCATACTGAATCTTGTCACCAATGGGAGCTGGAAGTCCACTCAGATACCTCTGAATCTTGACAGCCTCATCTTTGATGAATGGAACATACTTCAGTAATTCCAAAAACCTTCTTTCGTATTCATCAATGGTCATGCTACCCATCTTGAATTTGAAGAAATCCTTCATCTTTCTATCATAGTATCTTTTAGTCAGGTATTTCCTCTCGAAATACCTCTTGAATTCCTCCCATGTGATATCTTTCTCTCTAACGTGTTGCACTTGCACAAGATGATCCCACCACATGGATGATTTTCCTTTTAGTTGATACATAGCAATTCTTCCTTCTACCTGAGAGGAATAATTTTGTAGTTGGAAATATTTTCTCATGCCAAGCAACCATGTTTCGACATCTTCCTCCTTCTTATGTTCTCCATCAAACATAGGAGTATTAATCTTGTTCATCTCCCCTTTCAACTCATCCACTCCATATCTTCGATGTTTTCTAGTAGGGGATGGGCTTGAACTACTGTGTGCTTCCTTATCGGAATGCTTTGGGGAGAGATGACGATGTCTACTACCACTCCTCGATCTTCTTTTTCTCTCAGGGTTCCTGCGACTCCCTGTTTTTCTTGTGCCACTCTCCTTTTCCAATTTCCTTTCTATTCTTTCTAGGTTCTTCAACATCTTTAAGTTGAATTCACCCTGTCGATCCGTGATCCTCATAATCTTTTGGCTATTGGCTCGGCAAGCCTGGGCTTCTCTCTGCAATATTTTGATGATTTTCATCATATGTCCTTCCTTATCCATCTCTTTTTCGTGCCCATTGGATTTCGATCCCTTGACTCCCAACTTGACATCCCTTCCTTCTCTTTCGTTCTCTGAATTGGAGGCAATAAACACCTCTTCCATTTCTATAATTGGCGTCGATTCACGGTTGTCCTGACACTCGTTGAACTTTGCACACACAACATGCAGTCAACCGAAGTTTGTCAGGCCTTAACCCCTTAATAAAACTACAACATTCAGAAACCAACATAAATAAGAAAACCTTTTGATTCCATGAATTTTTTGAGCTCTGTTCGGCTCTGTAAATTTTGAATGACAACCCCCTCTTTCTTAGTCCCTAACCCATGCGATCACGGGTCATGACCAAATGCTAGATCACTAGGTGCTACCCAGATTTTTGGCCTTTAGAAAATTTTAAGGCACACAAAACTATCTCCCAGAGTTCCGTTTACTGAATTCACAAAATCGAGTGGATCAACGGTACACGTTTACTCATCCTCCAAAAGATGAAATCCACTATGGTATTTTTGTCATCAAGGTTTTTGGGATTTTGGGATTTTGGGGCTTCGAGGTTTCGGGTTTCGGGGTTTTGGTCCCGGAGGTTCTCGCACTCACTTCCCTCTCCAACTCTTGACTCCCAAACTTCCGACCTCTCTCCCCCTAGGCCCACAGCACAGCTGTCGCTAACCATAGTGGTGACATGCACTATATTTAAGAAGGTCCATGTTACCTTAAGTGACATCATCAGGTCCCACCATGATCACTTTTATTTTTGACCCACTGGCAAATGGTACACACCCATGTGTACACTTCCATCTCAGTGATGTCAACTCGACCCACTACTTCAGCTCTTCAAGATTTCTTGATTTCGGGCTTCGGGATTTTGTGCATCAGCACAATCCACTTCTCTTAGGAGACGAACTCTCGAAATGTTGAAATTCATCCTGGACAATTAATGGTCTAGATCTCTCCTTGATCAATGGTTGTGATCTAATCGCGAATTCACATTTTCATGAATTCTCATGAACTTGCCCTTTGACCTTTTCAATTCATGAGTCAACGAAAGGTTGATCGCTCTCCACGTGTCCTTTCTGATGGACGGTCCTGATGAATTCGGGATTTCGCGTATCGCGATTTCCACACTACTGTGCAACTCCAAAGGGTTTTAAGCCTTGTGCATGTTCCCCAGATCTGATGGTCGTGAGGGTTCTCCTTTCCTCCCGAACAGATCCAATGGCTCCAACACTTCTAGTGTGGAGTTCTCACTCTCCATGGTCAATTACCATGCCGACTGCAGTTTAATCCGTCGCTACTCCTCCTGAGCTTCTTAACATAGACAAGTAACTCCTTGGCCCTCAGATACATTCTGAGGTCTGAAATTAGTCTTCTAGACACAATTTATTCTCAAAACATCTGTCCAAAGACCACTTATCTGGCCCATCCAAGCTCAACGTTGAAACTAGGCTCTGATACCAAACTGTAACACTCCCCAACCGTCATCCCACTGGCCGGGCAAATGCTACTATGAAGAACAACATCTAGGAAGACTATGACAAACTTGTCTATAGAAGACATACTGAGAATGTATGTGATGGACAAGCACATAAAAACAACACGTGTGTTCGACAGCCCAAATACACCATAACATGAATTTAAATCAAATTAAGCACATTTAACTCATATTAAACACAAGATTACTGCTAACATAAACAATCTCTGGAATTAATATTAATTCATATGCACAATAGAATACATGATACATATAAACATCACAGGCATGCAAAACATAATATTAAGCATAAGCTAATACTTATATTTGAAACCGTGGTAATTCCACCAACTACATGTAGGCCTTCCATGAACCTCCCAGCCTTAGACCATGCTTCTCATCACTCTCAGCAGTAGGTCACCCCCAATCTAGGACTAAGCTCCACCCAAGGCAAGGAATCCTAGTCTAGGCTGAGGTTACAGGGAAAACTGCACAGGATATCTGAAAGGATTCTTCCCAGGATGCCTTCTTACGCCCACTGCTGATAGACTCTCATTCCCTACATGGTTGTTCCTCTCGGGAGTATACACCTTCAGAATCACAGTTCATTGGTGCTTCACCTCCCTTTCTGGGCCTCGGCAATAGGCCAAATCAGGAATTCTCAGAGCTCTGAAGCTGGTGCTGGACTCTCTCTTGGGAAAAACCACTTCCCAGCAGACTCTCTCAGCTAGAGGGAGTTTCGCACAGGCATTACAACCTGCCTCTTCAACCACGGGCCTGACAACCCATTTCTTCAACTAGTTTTAGCCCAATTTGCGCAAGGTGAGGATAACAACAACAACAACTGGTCAATTCCACTCCAGAAAAATAGAAGGTAGCAACCCAAAGACAATTCGGGTACAGACTCGACTCTGGACGAGAGAATGGGATGGGCTCACAACGTACATAGGTGACACGGCTCAATCCATGGGTTTGTCACTGGTTTCAGGGTGCGTGACAAGGAAGTAATGCAGAGGTCAAACACAGACTCAAACGGTTCAGACGACTGATGCCTCAACTTCTCAGGAAAACATTCTGATTTTATGGTTTCCAAGCTGCGTGAGGGTATCCAGAGGTCGAATACAGGGGCCATGGGATTCATGGTTCAGACAATCCACGGTTGAATGGAGGAGGACCCCCCAACATGGCTCAACTCAACAGTTTTAACTGCATGTGCTTGGGTTGACACTTGTCACCCATGAAGCTCGTTCCTTCCCATTTGGAAGTCACTCATCCTTCCAAAGAACTTAGGATAAAACATCACATTTCACATGGATTTTGGAATAATATTAAAATATTATTCCCTAGGACTTAAGCCCCTAGGATCAACACTTAGCCTCTCTTCCCAACCTTCCAGCCCCCAATCCCTTACCCACTCTGTGGAAGCTTATTCCCCCATCATTCATTCATCGTGGTCGGTCTGCACACAGCGGTGTTTATATTTTTATTAATGTTTTGCATGATTACATATACAAAAGCAAGCTCCCAGCCTTAACTCTTAGGCTCTCCGACCTAATAACACATAAGCCCACCAGCTTATATAAACTTGGCTCAGCAACCTATAAAACATAATTACAATTCATAATGCAATATTTATACTTCATAGACATGATTTACAACAGGGCTCGGCCTTGGGGACATTACAGCATGAAATCAACTAATCTGCGGGCTCAGATAATCATGATTGGAAAAAGTGTTCTCGGTGAAATGATTGACGAAATAAGTAGATAACTAGGTAACAAATCTCTCCAACGAGCGAGAAGCCTTCATTAATTCAGTTATGTCTGTTACAACATGGTCCCAATGGTTTGATGGCGATATTTCTGACCATAAATGTCCTTCTACCCGTTCGGGGCATCAGTATAACGGTTAGACTATTTCCAACAACTATATTGCTTCGCCATGGCGAAGTTCCATGCGGCGCTATTCTGATATCCCAGTGAAGTTCAAATTCTGGAATCCTTCCTTCTACGAAGTTCCCTCCGGAACTTTCTTCAACTTTTCGATCTTTGCTCTCTTCTTACTTAGTTTTTTTTCCTTCCTTCCAGTGATCTACATCTCCGTATTCTGCTTTCCATTTTGATTCTTGTCTTGTTTTGGCATAGTAACTTCACGTTGTTGAGATTCTTTCATAGGATTTAAGGGAAATACTTATTTTCTCTCTAGGGTAGGTGCTCTATTCATCTGTGAGTCTTCTTGCGGTCTTCCAGCCTCAACATCCAAGTATCTATTTCTAAATAGCTTCAATCTGTTCTCCTGTTCTTCAATCAAGTGTGTTATCCTCCTAGTCATGAAATCTTTTATTTATTTCTTCTTCTTCTCTAAGAATTCTTCTTCTTTTCTTCTGGCTTGATCCTTTTCAATCCAAGGTTTTCCTAATAATATAGCAAATGGGGTGTTGTTCTCAATAAACTTAACAACCTCAAATTTTTCCTCTGTCAAAGTTCCATGAGAACTTATAGATATCAGGGTAAGTCTTCCACAAAGGGTTATCAACTTTCCTCTAAATAATCCTATTCCTCCCAATGAAGTAATCATAGCAGGATTTTCTAAAATTTCCCAAGTTCTTTCTGTCATGATGTTCACTTGTGTTTCTTCATCTAGAACACAGTCGATGTGGAAGTCTCCTATTCTTGCTTCTATGCACTCTTTTTCTTTGAATATCTATGATAAGATGATATTTCGGTTATCATTCAGGGTTTCTTTCATCTGTAGCATTACATCCTCTGATTTTTTCTTGGGTTCTACCATGGTCTTAGTGTCTTGACCTTTCTCATGGTCTTCTTGTCTCATATTCAGTCTTTCAAGTTTAGCAATCATTCTAGGGAAATATAAAACTTCATGATCCATAGCTCTACAACAAAGAAAACTAGGTCTTCTACCAGGGCATTCCTTAACAACATGTCTTGTTCTTCTGCAAGTGTAACAAAGAGCCAATCCTCACTTTCTCTTAAATGATCCCCAACCTTTCCTGTATTGCGCATTAGGATCATAGTAGTTAACCTGCAAAAAAATTCTTTCTAGGATCCCGCATCCATTTGTTAGTCCAAACATTCTTTCTATGCATAGGAATAACATATCTGTCACTATTCTTATCAAATCTATTCATATCAAATCTTTTTTCTTCCAATTGTGCCCTAGTTTTCAGTCTAGGAAAAATTTTATCAAATATACCTAGATCCATAATTTTGAAACAAAAATTTATACTTATCTTATCTTTAACAAAGCACAAAGCTTACAGATCTTACCTTTTTAATCAAAACTTCTTTTATCAGAACACAAAGCTTTTAGATCTTACCTCTTTTCTTCAGACCGAGCTTCTCTTCTTAGCGTGGAGTTTCATAATCCAAGTAGAGTACTGTGCACCAAGGCAACAGATATATGCACGTAGCTTTCACGGTTTCAGGTCAGATCTTTTCACATAGCTTCTTCTTCCTCAACTCCCAACAATCACAATTTTAGGTCAGATCTTCACACAAATATTCTTCTTCCTTAGTTCCCAACAATCACAGTTTCAGGTCCCAAAAATGGAACCATTTGTTGGCACAAGGGAAAACCCAAGGTTCAACCTTACAACAATGCACCAACAAAAACCTAAATATCGGCCCTTTCGACAACACCTATGAAGTAGATGAAGTCTCACCCGAGGTAGAGGAAGGGGTGGTTGCAGGACTCAGATGTATGCAACCTTAGCTGGGACACAGATCTATGATTGTAACACCTTAATATAGCACTTAGTTGTTACAGATCGTTAATATTCAACCTTAATTCATAGCGCAACTAAACCCTAACAAGATATCTATGCAGTATTCAACCAGATCTAGCATCTAGCAGCATAGCATAACAAAATAGATTAGATCTAGCAGATTCAAGCACTAAGCACATTCACATAGGTCAGATCTAGCATTCACTCTCATTATTAAGCATAGAGAAATATCAGATTTATGTCTCATTCATCTTTATCAAAGCACTTAAGAAATTTAACACATAAACACATCAATACATTGCACAAAGAACATCAACACAGGATATACGTGGTTCACCCCCAGCCTAGGGCTACGTCCACCAACTCTTCTTTTCTTTTATTATATTATTCCAATCAGCTACATGCACAGAGCCTCAAAATCCTACTTCGCATAGGATAGGATATCTACGCGCACTCCGCCAGTTCCTCCTTCCCCAAGATAGGTCATAGCACAAAGCCTTTACACATTATCCTACAGTCACTTGAACTTAGCCTTGTAAGTCTCACACAGTATGTGCAAAGCATTTACAACTATTACTTACACTTAGCACTTAACATCACACACTTGCGCCTTTTCACTTAGTATCACATACACCCCTTACTTACATCGCTTAGCTTTCTATTTATACATTACAAAATAGGCCTAAGCATGGGTAAACCCATGGGCCAACATCCCCATACCCATTACATTATCCCAAATCCAAAAAATCCCTAAAAAGGGGGTTGATATCCTGTGATCTCCGCTTTGTCTTGTGCTCCGCCTTCGACAGCCTGTCGAAGTCCCAAAATGATTCAAAACGACTAAGGATCCTCAAAAATTGGTCAAGAGAAAACATGTGCAAGAGTGAATTTTAAATGAATTACTTCATGAAAGGGGGGCATATTAGGGTTGTTGACCCCTAATATTGTGTTTTACTCAATTTGTGGATAAGTCACCTTGGTGACATTTGTATAAATAGAGATCATAAGATCTCATTTTTAACATAACTCTCCCTCTTGTGAGAGACTTGTTCTTAAATTTTCGGCCCTCTTGGCTCTTTTATCTCTTGTGAACTTGTTTTATGGCTATGTTTATGAATGGTTGATGGAGGAAGGTCTAGCGCTATCTTTGGATGATGCTTTCTAGATCCTTTGGTGATTTATCTTGGCATTTCTCTTAATCTTGGTATGGTTTTCTACTACAATGCTATCATTTTTCAAGTTCAAGTATTTTTATGCTAGGAGCTAGGCGTGAAGTATAAGGGAATACACCCCCACCATAGCCTTCATCATTTTATTTTCTTCATCTCATTGATTAAGGTTTTTCTAAAAGAAGTATAAGGGATTACACCCTCTTATCTTAGACCCTAGTTTAGAGAAACTTGCCTTGGGGAGTAAAATGGATTACTCCCCCAAGGAGGTAGCTTCTCTAATATTCTTGTGTCTCCATTAACCCAATAGTAAATGCACTAGTCATTGATTTGTTGCATTGGAGAAATAAAATATTGCATTGTGAAACGTGATTTTCGGTCATTTTTACTTCTTGCAAAGTGGATTGTTTTCCTTGTGCCTTGGGAACCTCACAACCACTAGGGTGTCCCCATCTAGGGGGTAGTTATTTATGTTGTTACAAAATTTCATATTCAGACATTAGGGTTGCATAAACCCTAACTTACTTACTTGAATAACTCTCTTATCAACCATTGGATTTTGCTCAAAGTTTGCACACTTGTTTTCCTTGGTCCAGCGCATTTTTTGGAAAAGTTTGAGGAGATTTAAGTGGATGATTTTATTGTTGTAATACATTGAATTTTACATCCATAAGGTTGGTATAATTTTCTGCAAACAAGTGTTTACAACATCCTTATCGTTTATGCTAAGAGTATTGGTTTTTCATCTTGAGTTTATCTAGTCATTTACTAGTTTTTCTCTTGCATTTTCTACTTGATATTTAGCATTTATTGAGAAACTTATAGTACCCTTTTTTTTCTGATATATATTGTTATCTATTGCTGAAAATTAGGGACAACAAGCTTAACTTGCTGATCCAACTAACATATACTATTGCAAAGTGTCTCTTCTTGTGTCTCGAGCAGGTATAATCATCTGGAGAAGTGTTATACATGTGGGGAAACAATTAGTTGACTTGCAAGGCATCTCTTTCCACCTTTCACTCCACTTATACTTGACCTATAGGGGATTCATATCAATCCATATCCATGTCCATATCAATCCCTCTAGGGTCACCGAGATCACCTCCCTAGAGTGACCTATTCACCCTTGAAGTGTGGGACCTACATCGAGGTGACATTGGGTGTAGGATTCCCAAGTTGTATCACTTGTTTCATGGTTGGTTCAGGATTTTCCCAACCTAAAACTTGCGCTATAAAAAAAATTTGTCATTTCTGGGGAAGATTTTGAATCTTCTTCAGACCCTAATGACACTTTGGTAAGCTATCCCAAATCCTTTCCCTTAGCTTTCCTGGCGACTCCACCTAAGGGACATTCCCTTTCCACCTTTATTGATGAGTTCATTTTGAAACTCATATGGCAAATCCACCTTTCCAGAACCCACTTTTCCCTTATCCTTTTCCATCCTTTGGTGAGCCTTGAGTTCATATTGAGACTCCATTGAGGAAGTACCCTAAGTAATGGAACCATGGCCCCATGAGACTTACCATGGGAATTCCATAAGGTTTATCCCTCCTTTGATGTTCAGGATATCCCTGGATACCCAAATCATTTCTCCCCAGAATGGAGGGAAATTTTCCCCAAATTTGATGGTGATCCAACTCTAGCAGTCACCCATGTTGTGAATTATATGAAGTATGCTTCGAGCTTAAATGTGCTACATGAAGATGCTCTGATGAAAATTTTTGTATATTCACTGGAATCAAGTCAAAGGAATTTTTATTGCACACTCATGTAATCCAAAGTGAATCCCTTCTTCTACCAATATCATTGAAGAATTTCTCAAGCACTATCGGTCAGCTACCCATAATTTGCAAGATACTTTCCAAGAGATCAAACACACTCTTTTTAGAGAAGGTTTTCCAATCGATGATGAGACAATAGATGAATAAAATATTGAACAAGATCCTGATGAAGAAGATTCAGATAAGACATATGATGAATATGAAGTATCTTCTCTTCCATTTGATAAGGACATCCATACCTCTACTCCTCCTACACATCAATAAGAGAACATGATGAGTTGTGACCCTTTATAATACCTTGATGATTCTTTATTCCAGGACCTTGAGAGTGAAGAAGTATCGGAGGAAACCTTGGATATGAAAAATCCCCTTGAAGAAAAGAAAGAAAATAACTATTCACTCAAAATCAAGCCTCTTATGATGAAAAGGCAATGGAGGGGATTGTCTATAAAAACAAAGAAGAATTATGATAAAGAAAAACATATTGAGGCACTGCTATCTTTGATCTCTCTTGATGAAGGTGAGGTTGTCCAACCTTGTATACCTCATGATTTTGAAGAAGCGATCAACCTCGATGATGAAGAATTTGAAGTTCAAGTTAAATATGTTCATGCCTCTCCTCCTCCTGCACACAAAGATGAAGAGATGGTCATTTTAAGTCATATTGATGGTCTTATTAAAGTGCCCTTAGATATGGTTGATGAGCCTATAGACACTTTCATATAGACTGGCAAGCACAGATGGGATCTTAGTTGTCTCAAATTTCATAGAGACCCCATTTATGAAATTGAGAGTATCTCTCAGGAAGAGGGGGTGTCATCATCAAAGGAGTGGTCCTCATATGTATATGATTCAAATGTTTGGCTTCTTGGTGATGATTTGGTTACATATTTGTTCCGCCCCTTCGAGGATGACTTGTCACAACATACTCAGAGTGATATTTAGTCATCCTTTGGTACATACCCTTTTGCGGATGCATATTTGTTTTATAAGGAATTCCAACCATTGTGCTCATATTTTGAGGAATACCAGGATGTGGCCACTTCATAGTAGTCATAGGTTAATTATTCAAAGAAGAAGTATTTTCATCCTGGATATTTCCATGGAGATTCACAGGGGAAGAGGTGGTGTTTTGATACACCTAAAAATGTTCCTTACCTCTTACCCTCTTCTTCAAGAGACCATACAATATTCTTTCAATCTCTCATTTCCTCTCAACACTCAACAAGAAGTGAGTCTTTGTGCACGGATTAAGATGAACCTTAGTCTACATATAGTAGCGTCATTCAGAGATGGATTAATTATTCTTGTGGCTACACTTTCAAGCAGGATGACTGGGCTGATGGTTTCTCTTTCCAGCACGATTTCCTCCTTCCCACCCATCTTCATGAGTTTTATTTCATGATCAATTATGTGTGTGTTTATAATAATGATTAGTATGTGCTTAACTTATATTTGTTATATTATATGATTAAGCACAGGGGGAGATACTTTGATGAGATGAATTCACCTGATATCATCTAGCATGTGATCTTCAAGGCCCCAAGTTCCCAAGTAAGTAGGTAAGTCATTTTGATTCCCTACATTTGAATATCAATTTCTCTTACTAGTTTAGATGCATTTCATTTTCATTTTTCTCTACTTTCATATTGATTTCATGCTTAGCTTAGAAAATTTTGAAAAAATGTCAAATTTTATTTTTCTGGTTTAATTGGTTTTATTATGATCATATGAGAACAAGGATGAGTAGGATATCCTGCATTTAACAGTTTGATGTTTTCTTGCAAGCACATTTCTACCAGGAGATGATGCGGTTCTCATGCACTCTACGATGAGAACATGCCCACAAGTAAGAGCCAGATGTTATCCCCATTTTGTGGATAACTAACGAGATTATGTCTTGAGGCCCTTAAGTTGCAGATATGGAGTGTCAAGACCTGAGATATTACTTGACCATAAGTACCCTTTGCACAGTTGAAAAACCCACTCACCACCAAAGATGGTCACAGGTTTGTAGATGGCATCCACCACACCAACTCGCTTCTGGAAGGAAGTGGGCCTTGTTCCATGAGGTACAAGTCAATATTATGGTGAGCATCATTTCAATATTCAAGCCATTTGATTATGTTTTATTTTAGATTGCTCTATATTTCATGATATATTCTTGGACATTATGCCTTTTCCCTTGCTTCACCTTGGTGGTTGACATGATGCCCTAGTAAGTGGTCTTTCTTGGGAATGGGTTTTCTACTGGGAACTCCCTTGATGAGCCATCATACCGATCTCGACCATACATACAAGTTTCCATCATTATTCCCCTCCATTTCCTTATCTCTTGGGATTTTAGGGTATATTGACCCAAGAAGGGTTTGTCCCTCATTTTGTGGGAAGAAGGGGATAAAGGCCCAGAGGGGTTGATGTTGGGTAAAAAATAAAAGCCTTGTAATAAAACTTCCAGATGCTTCACCTAGGGATCACCCAATAAAGCAATAAAACACTTATATTTGAGTAAAGGAGACCCACAATACAACAAATAATGCTTAAAAGATTAATTCAAGGATAGGAGGTCTCATCAGAAGTTGAAATATCACATCCATGAACATATAGTGGTATGAAATTGTCATCATCTAGTCACCAAACCAGGGAAATGACTCTAAGTTGCATGGCTGAGAGAAAGGGGGTCTCATCACGAGACAACCTTCTCATTTCCACTAGGTGTTTGTAGGTGACATTTCCATCATCTAGTCACCACACCATGGAAATGACCTTCAACCTCTCCTTATGCTATATTGAAAGAAAATAAAAAGAAATAAAGATAAAATGAAATTTATGGGCTTGGAAAAAATGTGTTGCGGACAAAGGTACCACACACCCTCTACAAAGGAACCCATGAGTGAGACACTACGACCCCTTGTATGTCATGAGCCCTATGCCCATTGAGTCTTGACCCCAACCACTTTATCCACTTTACATGGATTAGAGAGGGGTCTCCTTGAATCTCTCCTTAACCTAGGATAAGATCTACCCAATATGACTCATCAACCCTCCCATATTTAATCTTGACAAGTTGCAGAGTTTCTTAGAGAAATTAATTGTTTGATATAGTGATATTTGATGCACATGATTACATGTATTATTTATTGATTGGATTCACTTAAAATGATGTTATGAATTGAGATCCTTGGAGAGCATGCTCATTTTTCTTTGTAGGACCTAGTTGGTGGACAGTTTTGGGAGAACAAGTCTAGATTAGGCTTCCATGGGGCTACAAGCCCACAATTTGGATGTCAGGGGCCCACATTATGGATGAGAGAGATCACACTTGGAAGGCCTTGATCATGACTTGGATGACATAGCCTAGACCTCACTTGCCAAATAATTTTCCCAAGAGGGGAAAAAAGTCCTATTTTTAAGCTTGACGTCATGTTTGAGGGGCTAAGGAATGGTGGTGAGGTGCCACTCATTTGACACATGGAATTTTTTAGCAGAAGAGGGTATTCACCATTGTGAGAGTGATTAGATTCTTGACATGCTTCCTTTGAAGGCCTACCCATTCGTCTCCAACACCAACAACTTTCTCAAAGTGGAAAAACATCCCCTAAAGGGGAGACTTCCTTCTAAAATTAGGGTTTTCTTATCTGCAAAAGTGAATTTTAAATTAAATAGTTTGTGAAAGGGGGAAATATTAGGGTTGTTGACCCCTAATCTTGTGTTTTACTCCTTAATTTATGGATAAGTCACCTTGGTGACATTTATATAAATAAAGGTCATAAGATCTCATTTTTAACATAACTCTCCCTCTTGTAAGAGACTTGGATCTGAAATTTTTGGCGCTCTTGGTCTGAAATTTTTGGTGCTCTTGGATATTTTATGGCTATTTTAATGAATGGTTGATGGAGAAATGTCTAGCGCTATCTTTGGATGATGCTTTCTAGCTCTTGTGGTGATTTATCTTGGCATTTCTCTTGATCTTGGTATGGTTTTATACTATAATGCTATCATTTTTCAAGTTCAAGTATTGTTATGCTAGGATCTAGGTGGGAAGTATAAGGGAATACACTCCCACCATATCTTTGGATGATGCTTTCTAGATCTTGTGGTGATTTATCTTGGCATTTCTCTTGATCTTGGTATGGTTTTATACTATAATGCTATCATTTTTCAAGTTCAAGTATTGTTATGCTAGGATCTAGGTGGGAAGTGTAAGGGAATACACCCCCACCATATCCTTCATCATTTTATTTTATTTATCTCATTGATTAAGGGTTTGCTAAGAGAAGTATAAGGGCATACACCCTCTTAGCTTAAACCCTAGCTTAGAGCAACTTGCCATGGCGAGTAAAATGGATTACACCCCCAAGGAGGTAGCTTCCCTAATATCCTTGTGACTCCATTAACCCAATATTAAAGGCACTAGCCATTGATTTGTTTCATTTGAGAAATAAAATATTGCATTGGAAAACATGATTTTCTATCATTTTTACTTCTTGCAAAGTGGATTGGTTGCCTTGTACCTTAGGCACCTCATAACCACTAGGGCATCCCCATATAGGGGGCACTTATTGCTTCTATTACAAAATTTCATATTCAGCCATTAGGGCTGAAAAAACACTAACTTACTTGCTTGAATAACTATCTTATCAACCATTGGATTTTGCTCAAAGTTTGCACACTTGTTCTCCTTGGTCCAACGCACTTTTTGGCAAAATTTGAGGAGATTTCAGTGGATGATTTTTTTTTATTTAATACATTTAATTTTACAGCCATAAGGATGATATGATTTTATGCATACAAGTGTTTACGATTGCCTTATCTTTTATACTAAGAGTATTGGTTTTTCATCTTGAGTTTAGCTAGTCATTTACTAGTTTTTCTCTTGCATTTTCTACTTGATATTTAGAATTTATTGAGCATCTTATAATACCTCTTTTTTATGATATATACTTTTATATATTTCTGTAAATTAGGGACAACAAGATTAACTTGTTGATCCAACTAACATATACTATTGCAAAGTGTCTCTTATTGTGTCTCAGAAAGGTATAATCATCCAAAGAAGTGTTATACATGTGGGGAAAGAATTAGTTGACTTGCAAGGAACATCTTTCCACCTTTCACTCCACTTAGAATTGACCTATAGGGCCCTCATATCCATCCATATTTATCTCCATTTGAATCCCCCTAGGGTCACTGAGATCGCCTCCATAGAGTGACCTAGTCATCCTTGAAGTGCGGACCTACATCAAGGTGACATTGGGTGTAGGATTCCCAAGTTGTAGCACTTGTTCCGTGGTTGGGTCAGGATTTTACAAACCTACAACTTGTGTTATAATAGGTACATTCAAACCAAAATGTATTTCATGGAAATCTCATCACCGGGAGGTGCCTATTGATATGCTATCAAAATCGAGCAGAAATTTAGGCACCAGAACAAATGGGAGTTCAGATCTACAAATCCGCAACAACCAAAGCATGATAAATAAATCCCTAACAAACAATCTCCCAAAAACCATTCCAAGCCACATGAAAATAAGGGTAAGGTAAAGACGAAGAATGACACTGGAAAGTGGTGCAACTTCCACAAAATCCCCTAGAACAACACCGATGAATGTCACTCAAAAAAATCATTGGTGGTCGAGATCAAAGACAAGGAGCCGAAACCTGATTCATAATCTGATTCAGAAAATAATGGAAAAAAATATATCATCGATGCAAACCCAATTTCTATTGTCACGATCTCAACAATTTAACTAGAAGAACCAATAGATACTAAAGAGGGGGAGTGCCTATTACATTCACATATGTGGGTGAAGGGGACCCCGTTTCATTTCATTGTTGATAGGGGAAGCCAGAAGAACCTCATATCAACAGAGGTATTCAAACAATTGGGATTGTCGACAACACCACACCCGCAACCATACAACATTGTGTGGCTTTTCCAAGGACGAGATGTTTGTTTCAACCAACAGTGCCATTTTTTATACAACATCCAACCATTCAAGGATGAGGTATTATGTGATATTTCCCCACTAGATGTTTGTGATGTTCTTTCTATTAAATTTTGAGAAGTTATTAAGTTCATTTCAATTTACTAGACAATAATATCATAAGTAGGATCACTGAAAGAAACACAATCACAAGGTACACAACATTTTATCCTAGGAAACCCTCATGGGGAAGAAAAACCAACAAAAGCTTATGCAATTATAGAATGCCAATACAATTCTAAGACTAAAGACCAAACCACCAGGAATATCCAAGAATAATAATGTTCCTCTCCCTTCTCCTTCTTCTAATTGAAACTTCCTTCAAAAATTGCACACTAGATGAGTGACTTGAGTGAGTGAGTGAATGAGGTGCCATCCTCACTTATTTATACTAGATGAGTGCTAGAGTTATGTCTCTTCACCAAGCAGGGATGACTTCTTCCAATAGTGGTTAAAACCACTTTAATAAAACCTAGGGATTGAATTCTCAAATACCACCATATGAATATGGTGTGACCAATCCAAAAGAGGGGATTTGGTCATACATAAGTCCCAACATGATCAATCCACAAAAGGGGATTTGATTTACAAGATAATAAATCAATTATAATTAGAATATTCTTCATAGTTACAATATTTCAACACACTCTCTTAACAAGAAGGGTATTCTAATGACATAACCCAATACAACATCATCAGGAGAGAGAGAGGGCAACAACATCATCAACATCTAGAACACTGACTGGCATATCTACAAATCATCAAATTTTTTTCTCATCATCAATAACATCATCGTTCACAACATGGAGCTGGAATAACATCATCATTATTTGCATCAACATCAATTAGCATAACACTAAGGAAACAACATCATCCAAAACCATCATTAACAACATGAGGTTAGTATAACATCATCAGTAGCAACACGAGGTTGATACAATAGCATCAACAACAACATGAGGCTAATAAATCATCATCAACAAAATCATGAGGCTGAACAACAACATCATCAGCATGAGACTGAGATAAAAACATCATCATCATATAGAAATAGAATGAGGTAGGCCCAACAACAACATTTTGTAGTACTCTACCAGACTGTCCTTACTGGACCTTCAGGATTTTTCCATGAATCATAATATTCCCTAAGATATAAAATCCTAATGGAGCTACCATGTGGTACTCTAATAGACTGTCCTTACCGGACTTTCGGGATATTTCCAGGAATCAAAATATTCCCTAGGATATAAAATCCTAGTGGAGCTACCACTACTAACCACAGTTGGCATATACATGCACAAGTACTCTAACAGGACGTCCTTACCAAACCTTCAGGATCTATCCAGGGATGATCATTCCCCTAGGATATAAAATCCTAACTGAGCTACCCATTATTGGTCAAGATACCATAGTATCATCAACATCACTCCCCCTTTTGAGGGAGGTCCTTTTGGACTATACTAGGTTTGTCTCGAAAGTATTCAAACTTTACATGAGACACGGTCTTGGTCAACACATCTACAACGTGCTCATATGTGCCAACATATTGGATCTTTACATCTCCTCTCTACACTATATCAAAAATGTAGTGGTACCAAATTTCTTTGTGCTTCGAATTATCATGGAACATTGGGTTCTATGTTATCTTTATGCAACTCTGGTTGTCACATAGAATCATGGTGGCTTCCATCTCCAGATCGAATAGACCCGTCAACAAATTTTGAAGCCATATGGATTCACAACTCGTGGAACATGCTGCAATGTATTATGCTTCTATTGTGCTAAGAGAAATATTGGATTTCTTCTTGTTCTTCCATGAAGTTATGGCTGACCCCTGACTAAAACAACATCTTGAAGTACTCTTTCTATCAGAAACACTTCCATCCCAATTTGAATTAGTATAACCAACCAGTCTGAAGTCATGATCTCCAGTATAACAGAGACCAAAGTCCAATGTATCCTTGAGGTATCTCATCACATGTTTTTCAACAACAAGGTGAACACGTATGGGCTCTACCAGATACTGACTCAAGGTGTTCATAGTAAAACATATATCTGGCTTGGTATTCATCAGATACATCAATGATCCAATGATTTTTCTATATATAGTAGCATCAACCAATTATGATGAATTATTGTTGGCACAGGGGCAGACCTAGGGTTCAACTCTACAACAGCGCACCAAAAAAACCCGAACTACCGACCCTTTCGAAAACACGTGTGAAGTAGATGAAGTCTCACCCGAGGTAGAGGTGGGGGTGGTTGCAGGACTCAAATGTCTACAACCTTATCTGGGACAGCGATATGTGATTACAACACCTTAACAAAGCACTTAGAATTTATAGTTCACAGTATTCACTTCCCAGAGAAAACCCTAAATACTGAGTAGCGCAGTATTCAACCAGATCTAACATATAGACGCACTTAGCATAAGGGAATAGATTAGATCTAGAATTTATTCAAATTACTAAGAACTAATCTACTATATCAAATGCATATAAACATACATTACTGTGTTAACCATATGAACAATAAATAGTCACAATGCATAAAGCAACCATAACGCAACATATATGTGGTTCACCCCCAGCCTGGGGCTACGTCCACCAACTCTTCTTCTCTTTTATTATCTTCGGTCAATCAACTACATGCACAGAACCTCAAAATCCTACTCCGCATATGGCAGGATATCCACACACACTTCGCTAGATCCTCCTTCCCTGAGCTAGGTCACAACACAAAGCCTTTACAAAGTCTCTTACAGTCACTTTCACTTAGCTCTGCAGGTTCTCAACATAGCATGCACGAACCATTTACAATTTGTACTTATCACTTAGAAAAATACCAAAAAAAACTTATATTTCTTACATCTCCTAGACTTCTATTTATATATTACAAAAAAGGCCTAAACATGGGTAACCCCATGGGCCGACACACCAATACCCATTACACAAGTCCAAAGCCTAAAAATCCCTAAAAAGGGGTCGAGATTCCGTGATCTCCGCTTCGACTTGCTCTCTGCCTTCGAAATCATGTCGAACTCCCAAAAGTAGGTCAAACATGACCAAGGATCCTCAAAACTTGGTCAAGGGCCAACAGGCCCCCAACACTCACCTATGACTCGTCTCGAGTCACTCTGATCTGGGTAGATATGCTTCAAAAGCCTTGGTCCTGGATCAAGCTACTTCGACTTTTTTTTGTGCCAAAGTCTCCTTCTCGGCAAACTCTTGGATAACTGCTTTGTTGACATGTGAATCTAAGAATTTTTCAGCTATAGGGATGACTTGTTCCAGTTCTGCTCCTCAACCTTCAATCTCTGCGAATAGTTGGAAAGCCTCATCCTAGATTGGTTGGAGCCTCTGAGTCACTTCCATGACTTTTCTCTTAATGGTGTGGACCTATTGTTGGGAAGTGCATTGTTCTTGGGATCACTTCATCCTCTCGATTGCTGATAGGGGCTTCAACTACACCTGTACTATTTCTGCTTGATGCTTTTCCTCCTAGAGCTGTGACTCCAGTGCCTTCATTTCAGGATCCTTAGTGAGTCTCTCATAATTTTGGGAAATGCAATAACTTATATGTTTACATTCCATGGCGAGGGCCTTGATTATCTCAATTGCGCTTCGAGTATTTTCTTCTCTTTGATCTTGTACATCCTCCAGAGTATTGGGCATTGTTCATAGCTATAGATCTATGATTCTCTGTTGAAGTTGTTGGATAGCTTCTGCAAGCTGCGCTACTTGATGTTCTACTGGTCCTTCCACTGTTTTCTCTAATCCTATCACAGAGAGAAGTGGTCTGATGACTGCTTCTTTGACTCTGAGCTGCTCTGCGAGCAAATGCTCTTTATCTTGCTAGATTTTTTCTTTTGCCTCTTCAAACTTTGTTTGGAGAGAAACCTTCTCCTGCTGCACAGCTCAACATTTCTCTATGAATACTTTTTTCACTTGCTTTAGGGCCTCTGTAGCCTGTTCTGTTTCTTCCTGTGTGTGATGAAGGTGATCTTCGATCACATCAGCTATTCTATGGAGTTGGGTAGGCTCATCTCCCAACTCTGGTGCTTCTGATGGTGGGGGCGTAGTGGATACTACACAGCTGGATTGTAGGGCCTACTGTACCCCTCTTAGTTCAACCTCAATTATTTCATACATTTCCTCCTGCTGGATTCATGTTTCTGCAAGACTTTTCGCGAGGCATCTACTATAGCTGCGATGATGAAGTCGAAGTCATCGACTGTGAGCATGGTTCGCATCATGGTTTTTCTCCCTCTTGACTTCTTCCGTGAGGTAGGTTTCATGGGGGAAACCTTTCATTTCTTCGAGGGATCAACCTAATCAATAGGATACCTAGGCGGTGTTACTTCTTCTTGGTTCTGTTGATCTTCATTTCCATTGGTATCTTCTCTATCTACTCCGTCATCACCTCCTCATCCAGGGGATACTGAAGCAGTTGCATCTGACACACTACTCAGGTTTTGTACTTCTTCGGTCTTCTTCCTTTTGCTGGTTCCAGGTGTGTCATGTTCTTTGTGAGTGGCCTCTAAGCTACCAATTAGTTCAGGATCAGACATTTTTGTAGGGTCAGCAGGGATAAGGAGGTCTACTGACCAGTCCTTATTTATCTCATTGAGGTCCTCCTATGTGAGATTATAGTATGACTGAAGCTCTTCTTTATGCTCGTATGCACGTGCAGTGATATAAATGAAGTGTTGAACTGCGTGGAACTTCATGAGAGGTATGAACCAATGCAGGGTGTTCTGTGTCATGTGAGGAACAACCATGATAGTTCTCTTCAACTAGGTATAGTACGTGTGGAATACTGTGTTCAGCTTCAACTGTTTTCCCATATCTCTCAAGTACCAGAGCGTGGTGAACTTCGCAGCGAGTGGTTCGAATGGATCAATGTCCAGGAAGGTCGCACCTTCCAACATCTCCCAAGAAGTAAACACTATGAGGATCAGGAGCCAGCTAAAGTGGAACTCATAGCCCTAATCTTGAGCTTCGCAGCAATATAATTCCAGCTAGTTGACTAGGTACTTTGCCCAGTTCATCTAGAGTGGTTCTACACATTTACTGACAAGGTCAACAATGAATCATGTGACCTATGTAGGTCTTTTATTTCTCACGATCTTTCCTACGATCATCTAGCAGGCAAGGTGCATTGCACCATTCTATATGGAATCTACCTTGTAGCCTCGCATCCCCTTTTCTACATCGCCATATGTGTCTTTGATCCTTTGTGCCAATGCGTGATCTGTAGCCTTCCCTGGGTAGAAGTCCTATGGGTCAGGTCCCTGCATGCTCAATCTGGTGATCCTATGGATCAGCATCATATCGACTGTGATGCGTCGGTCTAGCCATAGATAGTTGCCATGGTAACATGATAACAGGAGCTTAACACATGTGTTAACCTCATGGTGCCTTCCAATGTGTGGAATCTTCATCAAATTCAAGAGGGTGGACTACATGAGGTTCATAGTCCATGGATGGGGGATTATTTTCGAGTTCTTCCCCTTCGTCTTGATCAAATAATTGTAAGGAGCAAGCATGATGTAGTTCTTGCGGTCCCCTAGGTTGAAGTCATTGAATTTTAATGTAGTGATCTTATCTTGTTGTGTTCTAACTGCACGTATCCCCTTTGGGAGGTATGCAGTAACCATGGTGTAATCAAAGTCTCTTGGGACACTGTCACAACTCACTACGCCAGCCAAATATGGGATGTATTCAGGAAGGAGAGTCAGGATTAGCTTCGCATTTTCAAAGTCATCTCGATGCTTGGTTCTTTTCTCTGCTGCAGGTCGGGATGGACTGGATCTGAAAGAAGTCGATGGGGAGGCTTGCAATCATCTCATTTATGAGGCTTGAGCTCTGACGAAAATCACCTTCTCAACCATAAGGTCGATTAGAACTTATTCGACGACTTTCTCTACAACACTGAGCTCGTCCGACATGCATGCTTATATCGGATAAATCAGGTGGATGAATGAGTGCTCAAAGCAATAGAACATGTGTCGACCTCAATAAATGTTGATACTGAGAGGGGGGTGAATCAGTATCAAGTAAAATTTAAAAAAAAATTCAAGTTATACTTAAACCATTCAATTATATCCAATGAGAAATGAACATTAGTATAAGAGTTACTCCAATACAACACAATACACCATGCACAATATATGAGAAATAATCAATAGTTTTTGTTCAAGGGAAGTAATGACTTCCAAAGGTAGCTACAGCTTCCAAAATGTAAAGGGAGGGATAAACCTCCAAGAGGAAGATACAATCCTCCAATATCAAGAGATATCTGAACTCTCTATCCTTGCCCCTTCTTTCCACCCAAGAATATATGAGAGATAATAAAACTTTATTCAATTCTGGTCTGTTCAGAAGACCCGACTTGTACAGCATTCCCCGCGCTCAATATTTAACATATGATTCTGAAAATCGCACACAAGAAAAAAAAGTCCGTACTCTTTCCAATGGAAGTGGTCCCACTTCATTTGGAGTCTGTATTAAAAAGTTATGACTGTTTTACCCGGAACACATGTTTTTTGACTAGTTTCAGGACTGGTCACAAACCCTATATTCCACAGAGTATATATCCATAATTATATCGAATCAAGAGCTAAACTTTTTACCAGAGGTACCTTGATATGTCTTCTCACTACCATAGCGATTTCACCATCTGAATCGTTCTAGAAAAAAATTTATGGTAAAAATGGTAAGATGACCTGAAAATAACATACCTTAGAACACATCACCAAAAGACTTCATCCTCCCTTGAAATCCGGCCTTCTTTTACTTCTTCTTCTCTCTG
>ML818263.1:44642-63388 GCA_009831015.1 Picea engelmannii | reverse complement strand
ATGGGTGTTGTATCTTCATTTTCATTTTCCTTCATGTCCAAATAACTTCATCAATCTTCTGGTCCAAAACCCATGACTAGGGTTGACATCAATGACAACAACCAATCTTCCAACAATAAACACAATGCGGTAGCAATGATTTGTCTAGGATACAATTTTCAAAAGTGATTTCGGTGAAACATTGGTCTCAATAAGTAGATAGTGGTGTAACGGATGTCTCCAACGGACAATAGGCCTTCATCAATGTAGTTCCATCCATTGCGGCGTGGTCCCAACGGTCTGATGGCGAGGTTTCTGGCCATAACTGTTGTTCTAACCATTTGGGGCATTGGGATAATGGTTATAATGGTTCCAATGGCTATATTGCTTCATCGTGGTGAAGTGGCAGGTTGCACTATTCTGATATCTCATCGAAGTTCCAGTTTTGCAAACCTTCCTTCTGCGAAGTTCCTTCTGGAACATTCTACAACTTTTCTATCTTTTCTATTTTCTTACTAAGATTTATATACTTCTTCCCTGTAATATTCTTCTCAGTATTCCTCTTTCCATTCTGATTCTTATCTCCTTTTAGCATAGTAACTTCACATAGTTGATTGTCTTTCGTAGGGTTCAAGGCCAATACTTCTTCTCTATCTGGGGTAGGTACTCTACTCTTCGGCGAGTCTTCTTGTGTTCTTTCAAATTTGACATCCAAGTTTCTAGTTCTAAATAGCTTTGATATGTTCTCATGTTCTTCAATCAAGTGTGTTATCCTCCTAGTCATGAAATATTTTAATTATTTCTTCTTTTGTTCTAAGACTTCCTCTTCTTTTCTTCTGGCCTGATCTTTCTCAATCCAAGTTTTTCCTAGTAATATAGCAAATGGGGTGTTGTTATCAATAAATTTAACAACCTCAAAATCTTCCTCTGTTGTAGTTCCATGAGCACTCATAGATATCTGGGTGAGTCTTCCACATAGGGTTATCAAATTTCCTCTAAATAATCCTATTCCTCCTAATGAAGGAATCATAGCAGGCTTTCCAAAATTTCCCAAGTTCTTTCTGTCATGATATTCACCTGTCTTTCCTCATCTAGAACACAGTCAATTTTGAAGTCTTCTATTCTTGTTTCTATGCATTCTTTTTCTTTGAAGATCTCTAATAAGTTGATATTTATGTGGTCATTTAGGGTGTCTTTCATTTGTAGCAATACATTCTCTGATTCTTTCTGGGGTTCTTCCATGGTCTTAGCTTCTTGATCTTACTCAGGGTTTTCTTGTCTCATATTCGTTCTTTCAACCTTATCAATCATTATAGGGAAATCCAAAACTTCATGATCCATAGCTTGACAATAAAGACAACTAGGTCTTTTACCAGGGCATTCCTTAGTAAGATTTCTCGGTCTTCTGCAATTATAAAAATGGGTTAATCTTCTTTTTCTTTGAAATGATCCCCAACCTTTCTTGTACTGCACACTAGGATCATAGTAGCTAACTTGCAAACAAATATTTCTAGGGTCCTGCATCCATTTGTTAGTCCAAACATTCTTTCTATGCATAGGAATAACATTTCTTTCATTATTTCTATCAGATTTACTCATATCAAACCTTCTTGCATCCAGTTGTGCCCTATTATTAAAGTTAACACAAAATTTATCAAACATACCTAGATCAATACTTTTGAAACAAAAATTTCCACTTATCATACCTTTTTCAATAAAATAATTTCACTGTTCTTACCTTTAACAAAGCAAAAAACTTTAATATCTTACCTCTTTTCTTCAGATCTGACTTTTCTTCTTAGCACAGAGCTTCACAAGTCAAGTAGACTATTGCACACTAAAGCAACAGATCTACCCACGGAGCTTTCTTTTCTTCAAGTCCTAGCAATCACAGTTTCAGGTCCCGACAACAAAACCATTTATTGGAACAAGGGCAGACCCAAGGTTCAACGCTACAACAACGCACCAACAAAACCCTAACTACCAGCCCTTTCGACAACACCTGCGAAGAAGATGAAGTATTACCTGAGGTAGAGGTAGGGGTGGTTGTAGGACTCAGATGTCTACAAACTTAGTTGGGACATCGTTCTGTGATTACAACACCTTAATAGAGAACATAGTAGTTATAGTTCACATTATTCACTTCGCAGAGAAAACCCTAATTATAGAGAAGTGCATTATTCAACTAGATATAACATATAGACGCACTTAGCATAAGGGAATAGATCAGATCTAGCATTTATTCACATTACTAAGCACTAATCTACTATATCAAATGGATCTAAACATACATTACTTCATTAATCATATGAACAATAAACAATCACAATGCACAAAGAAACCATAACGCAACATATACGTGGTTTACCCCCAACCTGGGGCTACATCCACCAAATATTCTTCTCTTTTATTATCTTCGATCAATCAGCTACATGCACAGAGCCTCAAAATCCTACTCCCCATATGGAAGGAGATCCGTGCACACTTCTCTAGATCCTCCTTCCCCGAGTTAGGTCACAATAGAAATCCTTTACACAGTCTCTTACAATCACTTTCACTTAGCTTTGAAAGTTCTCAACATAGCATGCACAAAGCATTTACAATCTGTACTTAGCACTTAGCACAGTACCAAAAAATCCTTCTCTTTCTTACATCACCTAGACTTCTATTTATATATTACAAAAAGGGCCTAAACATGTGTAACCCCATGCGTCGACATCCCCATACCTATTACATAATCCCAAAGCCCAAAAATCCCTAAAAAGGGGCCGAGATCCCATGATCTCCGCTTTGACTTGTGCTATGCCTTCAACAACCTATCGAAGTCCCAAAAGTAGGTCAAACATGACCAAGGATCCTCAAAACTTATGTTGGGTTATGAAAAAGGTAGAAATATCCTCCTTATTCCCATAGTTCATGATACAATCTTGATTGATTGTTCTATTAATTAGGGATAAATAGGATAGAAAATGATTAATATGTCTTCTAGTGATATTATTGAAGTTATGTTGAATAGATTCTAAAATACGATTGGAATTGTTTGATTCTATTACAGGATTGGATAAATATTGTCAAAACTGAAATAGCAAAGGAGACCTTGAAGATGCATGAGCTATTGGAGGTTAAGGACTTTTGGCACAAACAAGTTTTAAAGATGATTTGATTTTCTATAATGTAACTTTATAATAGTAAAGCAATCATGAGGATCTTCTAATCCCCAGGATGGCTTGATTTACTAGTTAGATTATTGTATATATAGAGGATAATAGATCCTGAAAGACAATCTAAGAATTGCGTTCAAGTATTCAAACTCAGAGTTATTCTGCGCAAGCAGTTTTTGTGAATGATGTACCATCTATGAAGTTAATAAAATCTTTGATCATTTTCACCATTTCTACATACTAAGTTTCTAGTAGCATTGCTTCTAAGGACCAAGGGCCCACTCTAAAGGAGCTATTGTTTTAGCTATAATTGTATCAGTCTGATTTCTATTTTATGATTCAATTCTCTTTCACAATAGTTAAGATGAATGCATAAGCATGTTAATGATTGCATATTGTTTTGCATACATAAGATAGACATTTCTTTTGAGTGTTAATGATTGTTGATTCCAACTTCCATTACCGTAGTTTACTGCTTGATAGTTCCTCACATTTTCATATGCGTTGTTCCCTTTACTTAGATTCACATTTTTTGTTCCTTTCAAATAGGTTACATTTGTCATTCCTTTCAGTTAAAGTTATAATTGTTGTTCCTTTCCATTCAGTTATATTTTATGTCCCTTTTGATTAGATTACAATTTCTATTTCTTTCCATTAGAGTAATTTGTTATTTCCTTTCCAGCAATTCAATTCATAGTTAATAGTTAATTCTGCAAGTCTTTACTTAGATTCAATCATTGCTTCTTAGTTAAATGAATTCAACAGATTAGCTAGTTCCTTTTCATTCACATCATGTTAGTAATCAGATTTCAATTCTGTTAAATAAGATCTTAGTCTTAGAAACTTTAGATGAACATTTCAGGAACTTGATTGTGGATAAACTCAGGTTTTCTTTAGCTACGCGATTTTAGCCTCTACAAGCTATCTGCATAGACTTTGCCAATGTTTTTGAGATAAAAGAAGAATCCTCGAGTTGATAAATTAATGTTAAACTAAGGGTGTTTTTAGGACATATTTAGAGCCCACAAACTTGTTCAAGGGCCAACAAGTATCAACTGAGATCTTCAACTTTGTTTCCATGGGTGTGTTCATGGATTTTCATTCCAACATGTCAAACCTCTTCAGTAGTTTAGTTGCATACTTCCCTTGGTTAAGGAAGATCTTTTGTGGGCTCTGCCAAACTTCAAGACCTAAGAAATAATGCATTAGGCCTAGGTCTTTCATCCCAAATTCTATAGCGATCTTCTTCTTACAATCTGTGATGAGATTTTCTTATCCTGTTAAGAATAAGTCATCTACATACATTAGAAATATAACTGGCTCATCATTCATAACCTTAAAGTAAAGGTTATAATCAACTTTACTCTTGGTAAATCCCAAGCTTGTCAGGAAACTCTCAATTCTTCCATACCAAGCTTTGGTAGCTTGCTTCAATCCGTACATATCTTTCCTCAACCTACAGACTTGAGTATTTCTATCTTTAACTTCAAACCCTTGTGATTTTTATATATACACTTCTTCAATAACACCATTTAAGAAGTTTGTTTTCACATCCATCTGGTGTAACTTCCACTTCATCCTGGCTGCAAGAGCTATGATTGTTCTGATAGAAGTGTATCTTTCTACAGGAGAAAACATCTTTTCATAATCAATTCCTTCCTTTTGACAAAATCCACGTGCTACAAATATTTCTTTGTGTTTTTCAATACTTCCGTCTGCAACATGTTTTATCTTGTATATCCATTTGGAAGATACCACATATTTGTTCTTCGGTCTGGGAAATATTTCCCATACATCATTCTTTATAATGGATTGGTATTCTTCTATCATGGAATCCACCCATTCTTTCTTCTGAATGGCTTATTCAAATCAACTAGGTTCATTTTCTATGAGATCGCACATCAAGGCCATATAACTAGATAATGGCTTAGGTTTCTTACTTTTTCTCATGGTTCCTTCTGGGGCACCATACTTCTCTCCATATCGAATAAGATCAATTTCCCAAGCTATCTTTCTCTTGTGAGAGATTGTCATTTGGGGAGGTTCTTTAGATTCTATCATATAATTATCTTCTGGAATCTCATCATCACTGGTAACTGTGACTTCCTTCGCTAGTTCTGCAACTCTGGGAGCTACATGTTCTTCTTCATATAATTCTTCAAGCTGGCATCTCCTTGATATCTTGAGTGTTTCATATTTATGAAAGGGTACATCTCTACTGATCTCAATATGATGGTAACCTGGTATGTAAATTATGAAGGCCTTAGAGACCTCACAGTATCTAACAAATATTCCCTTATTTCCTGAAGGGTCCAACTTAGTTCTGCTTTCTTTCGGAATGTGTACAAACACTATACAACCAAATATCTTGAGATGGATTACTTATGGCTTCTTTCCAGAGAAAATTTATTTGGGGGTTTTGAATCCAAGTGCATTATGGGATAATCTGTTTTGAACATAAACTATTGTTCTTGTTGCTTCAGCCCATAAGTGCATTGGAAGATATTGATCATGGATCATAGTCTTCACTTCTTCCATTATTGTTCTATTCTTTTTTTTTGTTACACCATTTTACTGAGGATTATAGGGAGTGGTTAGATCCCTCTTAATCCTGGTATCTCTGCAAAATCTTACAAATTATTTTGAGGTGTATTCTCCTCCATTATCTAACCTGAGTATCTTGATTTTTCTTTCGAAGAGATTTTCTATCAAGGATTTGAATTCCTTGAATTTTCCAAATACTTCATCTTTTGATTTCAAGAAATAAACCCAAGTCTTGCAAGAATAATCATCAATAAATGATACATAGTATACATACCCACTTAGAGAGGTTGATGGAATTGGACCACATACATCTTAGTGGATRAGMTCCAAGATTTCTTCTGCTTTATTKTYGCTCTTTGAGAAATGATTCTTTATGTTCTTTCCTTGTGCACATCCCTAGMACACACCTTCATGATCAACCTTGAATTCTAGTAGACCTGTAACTACCTTTCTTAGATATGGTAAGGCTTTGTAGTTGATTTGAGCTAGTATTCTATGYCAAATTTCACATGGACTCTCACTRGAGTGAGTCAAGGCTACATTTGAGTGACCTTTTAATTTATACAAGCCACCTTCTTTTGTTCCAATAACGATTGCATCTTCTATGGTTTTTACTTTAGGCCACATAATAACTTAACCATATMTGAATGCAACCCTCAAACCTTTCTTATCTAAGGCTGAGATAGAAAGAAAATTCGTTGTCAAACCTAGTACATAAAGTACATCCTTCATTCTCATCGGAGTCCCTGAATCAAGTTTGTAGGTGGATTTTCCCACTCCTTTGATAGGGTATTGGTAATCATCTCTGAGTGTCACTTTCTGGGGAAAGTTATTTTCTGTAAGGCTAGAGAGAATGTCTCTTTGACCTGTCATGTTCTTAGAGGAACCGCTATCAATGAGCCAAACATCCTCTCCAGGTGTCACAGATCCTGAGGGGGCGGAAAATAAAACATAATCTTCAATTTATTCTTTGGTCAACTTCGTGGGTGCTTCATCATCTTCAACTGCATGGGCATGTTGTCTTTTGTTATTTCTCTTCTTGTATTCTTCCATTTTGGAAGGAAAATTCTTAGAAATTTGTCCCATATTATCAAAATGATAGCATTGATAAGAGGATAAGTCTTTTTATTTTCTTTGCTCCTTCTGATATTTCTGGAATCTCCTTGGAGGGTGAGATTATTTATAGGTTAATCTCCTTGGGGAGTGAGATTCCTTATGGAAGTGGGTCTCCTTTTGGAAATGAAACCTTTTATTTCCTTTTTTATCATGAGAAACTAGGGCTTTGTCTTCATCCCTTAATAGTATTGCTTCTTGGTTGGCTACTCTTCCTTCTTCTTGAACACAGTCTTCCCAAAGATTGTCAAATTGGAGTTTCTCCTTTCTTGCATAGATAGTTTGAATGAAGGCATCCCAAGGTATTGTGATACCATTAAGAGTTTTCATTATGATTTCATATTCATATAGGTTGTCTCCAATTGCTTCTAGATGTTTCTTGAATTGATAAAACCTAGATAAATAGTCATGAACTATTTCTCCTTTCTGCATCTTTGTCTTCTTGAGTTGGGTTCTCAGATTCATCTTCTGGTTGATGTTTTTTCCTTCATACATTATGGTTATGGAATCAAAAATATATTTTGTAGTATTATTAGAAGACACCTGAGGGATCAAGTGGTCTTTAATAGAGTCTGCAATGATTCTTTTGGCCCTAACCATATCCTTCTTGTACTTTGAATTGGTTGCATCTTCTTCGGGTTCTGGTACATTTTCCTTTATGAATTTTGCAAGTTCATTCTCTTCAAGAATGAGTGAAATCCTATATTTCTAGGAATGAAAGTTTTCCACACCTTCTAACTTGTCAACAATCTTGGTGCTTGCAGACATCTTGACCTAGAGTTGAGAAAATGACCAAAAAATGAAAGTACTCAAAAATTGAAACTAAACTTACTAGGAGATGTGTTGGGCTGAGGCGAGTAAGCTCGAGCTGTCTGATTTAAAAATTTTCAAGTTTTACCCCTTGAAACTGGACTTACACAAATATGGATTGGTACTTCTGGTACTGGTTTTGGTTTCCTGGTTTTTTGGTTTTCTGGTACCAATAAAAACTAGGGTTTCACTTTCTGGATTCTCTGGCCACTAAAAAGGTGCAGTCTAGCTACCAAAAGATGCAATAGGGTAGGGAGAACTTTTCTAGATGGTTTTTAGGAAAAACTTCCTTTCCAATAAAAATCCCCAATTCTCTTATACAACAATAATGACATTTTTGGTTACCCAGTGAAAGGTGCTCTATTTAGTTTAGCTCTGATACCATTTGAAATTTAGAGCGGCTATGAAGTTCTTTTCAATTTACTAGACAATAATAGCATAAGTAGGATTACTAAAAGAAACACAATCACAAGGTACACAATATTTTATCCTAGGAAACCCTCGTGGGAGAGAAAACCCAGCAAAAACTTCCTCAATAATAGAATGCCAATACAATGCCAAGACTAAAGACCAAAGCACAAAGAATATCTAAGACTAAGCATGCACCTCTCTCTTCTTCTTCTTCTAACTATAGCTTCCTTCAAAACTTGCACACTAGATGAGTGACTTGAGTGAGTGAGTGAATGAGGTTCCATTCTCACTTATTTATACTAGCTGAGGAGTGCTAGGGTTAGGGTTACTAAGCATGGCCGACTTCTTCCAATAGTGGTTAAAACCACTTTAATAAACCCTAGGGGTCGAATTCTCAAATACCACCATATGAATATGGTTTGACCAATCCACAAGAGGGGATTTGGTCATACATAAGTCCCAACATGATCAATCCCAAAAAGGGGATTTGATTTATAAGATAATAACTCAATTATAATTAGAATATTCTTCGCAGTTACAATATTTCAACACTTTTGGGCTAGCCATACATGTGAAAGATCCATGTTATTTATGAGTCTCGACCTCGTAGCGTCATTGTTACTCTGGGGGATAATCTATACAATATTCCATAGGTATTTCCAACTATTTTCCCACCTAAACAGTGTTGCAAGGTAGTATCTCACATTACAAAATTCAGCTTCACCACAGTCTGTTCAAAAGCCGAAAAAAAAGGACATTGCAACCACTACAGCCTCAGTCCAAGAACCTTCTATCCACTAGAAGCAGGTCAACAAGATTGAAGAAAAGAGGAAGGATTCCTTCTGCACACAATCATCTCATATATTCATACTAGTTAAAAATTCCCAACCCTTCCAGCAACAGGTTCGTGACAGCCCTCAACAAGCTAAGCAATGAAATTTCTCCAGTAAGGCAAGCAACTCACCAAGATGTAGATTCAACAAACACTTTCCCCTCTCCCCCAACCACTCAACACAATGGAGACCATTGATTCCTAAGGATGGAGGATTTATCCAGGTGGATATCGGTGGCCACCCACCTATTCCAACTGGATCAAAACAGTCTTTTGACAATTTACTATTTTTAGCAAGTTTTTGGCTCCTAAACTTTTGGGGCCATTTTGACGGCGTAAATGAAGTTTTTTTGGGATCAAGAACCTCAATGATATTTGAAATCTTTGATTGAGCCCCCAAAATGAATATCCTCAAAAATACATTTCCAATGAGCTATCGTGCACCCCAAATAAAGATCGTATGCCAAAATTATGCCCCCAGGAAGTTGATACACCAAACTACCCAAAACAAGGTCCACAAAATTGTTGGCCTTTCATCTTCCAGAGTTAGGGTTTTGGATTTTATTTATGTTAAAAATTCCTTTAGAGCCTCATTGTAATAATATTTCTTGTGAATGAGCGTATCCATCATATCTCTTCTCATAGATAAGCTGCCACGATTCTAGCAAGTCTTTCGCTCTGGAATTTTATAGTCTGTACATTTCTCTCATTAATAGAAATTATGTATTAATGTATCTCTAATATATTTATGTTATATTTTTGGATATATGATGCATCTTTGTACATTTATTTATTATATATCCACTCTCATTTTGTGTCAAAAAAAATCTAGATCAGTGGTATCAGAGGAGGTTTCTCTTTATCATTTTTTAGTGCATGTCCCCGACGAGGTCCGAGTATAGAAATTTGGGTCTTGAGGTTGTCTCTATTGGGGAAAATCGCTCTCAAACACCCAAGAAACCCTCTACGATGGAAGAAAATAAAAATGGTGGAGAAGAAGATTCTATTAATCTGTTGCTTGAGAAATCTCTCACGCAACAGAGGGATGAAATGATTGAGTATTTTTCCCACATCCTTCAACCCTTGTCGATAGCAACAGGCGCATCTTCATCGAGCGACCACTTTGGAGGAACCTCTCCTTTCAAGGTTCAAGTAAATTTTCATATTCTCGTATTTGAAGGTCAAACCGATTCGGATGCCCTAGAAAAATGGTTAAATCTGCTAGAAGGTTATTTCTCTCTTCACAATTTTTACGACAGGCAAAATATCACCTTTGCACTCCTTAAGGCTCTCCCTCATTTCAAACATTGGTTGGAAACTTGCTGGGAAAAAAGTTCCAAAGAGGAGTCTAGAATATATGGGGTCGAGCTCACTTGGGATTTTTTGTCAATGCGGTCAAAGAACAATATTACCCTATTGGTAACCATGAAGGCTAGTACATCAAAAAGACCACACTGTGGCAAGAGAAGGTCCAAATAGTGTTGGATTTCACAAATAATTTCTATACTTTGCACACCAATCTAGGTATCAAAGACCCCGAGGGACATCTGGTTCTAAAATATTGCGGGGCTCTGCATCGATACATACAAACCGAAATGGATTTCCTAGACATCTCATGACTGGGAGATGCCTATTGATATGCTGTCAAAATCAAGAAGAAATTTGGGCACCAAAACAAACAAAAGTTTGGGTCTACAAATCCACAACAACTAAAGCATGATAAAGACAACCCTAATAAACATCCTCCTGAAAACCAGTCTAAGCCACAATAAAATAAGGGTAAGGGAAAGACGAAGAATGACACTGGAAAGTGGTGCAACTTCCACAAAATACCATGGCCCAACATCGATGAATGTCTCTCAAAACAGTCATTGGTGGCCGAGATCAAAGACAAGAAGCCGAACCCTGATTCAAAATATGATTTAGAAAATAATGGAAAAAGACATATCATTGACGCAGACCACACTTCCATTGTCGCGAATGCAATAATTCAACTAGAAGAACCAGCATATCCTGAAAAGGGAGAGCGCCTCTTCCATTCATAGATGTGGTTGAAGGGGACCCTATTGCATTTAATTTTTGATAGCAGAAGCTAGAAGAACCTCACATCAGCAGAGGTCATCAAATAATTGGAATTTTTGACAACACCACACCCACAACCATATATTATTGGGTCGATTTCTGTAATGTTCCTGACTTGACTAGTCTAGGAAACGCTGCTAATGTGTGTTTAGGAGTAATCATTTACAACATGTAAATGATCATACAAATAACAAATGCGACAAAGGACTGCAAAGTTTATATTATGATATCTCTGCGGAGTACAAAGGCCGAATACGGCTAAATAAAATGAAACACTCAGCTAGATCAAAAGAAAAAAGGATCTTAGCCGAAATACAATAAGAAAACTAAATGATAATACCCGATAATAGATGAGCACTCTAGGATCAATGAATGAGATGGAACTAGGGTAGTTCGTACGGTAACTGTTGGAATTCTGGAAAGTTCGCCCTGGAAGCTATACCTCTCGGAATGGCTTGGAAAATGTCCCAAATTGTGCACCCTGCTCTAGCTCACAGGCCTAGTAACTGACCGGCCCTCTTCTGGTGGGTATGGACCCTAGGTGGATCCCCCTGGAGGAATGCGTCCCTCTCTCGCTGGAAAAAATGGTCCTAGTGATTCCACCGTCGGAATCGGTCGAGATGTATCTCAAAATGATCGCCTTGGTCCACTGGGAAATGAGTCGAAAGGGTTTCCCTAAATGTGATCTGATGCTCGCTTGGGAACCTCGAATGTGTCCGCCAAAAGTGTTGCACTTCCATGTTTGGAAAATAAACCCTAGATGATTCCTCCATAGGAATCTAACAAGGAACTAGGAAAAATATGTGCCTTGCCTTCCTCTCAACTGGGTCGGAGGGAAATCTCTGAAATCTCCCTAGATGGGACAAATCGATTCACTGAACCTCCTCAGGAGCTACGCCCTCACCCTAGATAAGTGTGCCCTTGCTGCTGGACCTTGCGTAACTATTGCTGAAGAATCATGGAAGACCTGTGTGATATTACAGATGACTAGGGTGTGTCTCAACATTGAAATCAGCCAACTAGTTTCTTCCTCCTGAAATCCACTGAACTATCTCTCTTGAGATGCGCCTCTCTCCTCAATGACAAGTCATAATCTGCATAATGATGAATTAGGTCGCTGGCCCTTCTCTTATAGATTTTCTAAACTCTAATTCACTATTGAAACCCTAATTCGTTGTTGACCTTTTCCCTCCAAGTGAATTTTACTTTATTTTATTATTCCTTGATTAAATCACTTAATTAATTAATTAATTAACCATTTTACCTCTAAAAAGTGATTTATCCATCCTTATGGCTTCTCTGACCACTGAAAGTCACTTCTCATCATCTTATCATGTAATGATCTTCTTCCTGATTCTGATGAGCTATTACACTAAGAGGTTTCTCCAAGTAATATGCCCATTATGACCTTCTTAGTGAATTTAATTAAGATATGACCCATATTAACTCAAAATTACGGAAATAGATGGAATGCAACGAAACCAAAGACAAGATATGTGGAATGGAACCTGATGATGAACGATGCAAGTCGGGCCCAATAAAACCCCTCAAAATCTCCCGAACTCTCTATCACCCCTATCTGGCTACTCTGGTAGGCATAACACTCTGTAAAATTATAATGTCCCAAAATGGGGACATTACAGTCCTCCCTGTCGGAATATTGCTTGTCCTCAAGAAATACATAATCCAACTACATATGATATCGGGGTCCCATATCCACCTATGTGACACAAGGTAGACTTCCCTCAAGATCTGGTCTCTCCAAGTGCTCACCATGCATGACACCGACATGCTCCTGATGAGTAGAATGATTAATGGCCAAATAATCTCAGTCAACTCCCCGAGAAACCACTCTACTCGAAACTCAACTCCATCCAATGTTGAACTACCAAGCACTCCAATCCCTAGATCCCATATCATAATGTTAACTGCAATGCCCTGTGGAGTATAGTTCTGTAACATATCAACACCATGAGTCTCCTGTAAATAACACATGGCCTCAACCTAAAATAGGTCAATCCTACCAAACCATACCAAACTCAGCACGACCCCCACCAACTGAACATGCTGCTACCATAGTGAGGTACTGCAAGACCTCAATGAATCACTAGCCAGTGAAGTGCTCTCCCCAATACTAAAACTCAATGGAAAATCAAAGTGACTCCCCCCTGCAAACGTCTGCACGTCTCCATCAGTCAATGAAATTCCTAACCCTGTAATCCCAGGGTCCCATGCTAGTCTCTTACATGGACCATCATGTTGATTATCCTCTACTCTGATCATGATTGTCTGCTCAAAGTATCCATATTGGACCCTCCATGCGTGGATCCTCATAAGATGAAACAAACTATCAACCCAATGGACTCTCGAATCCCATGTCAAATTTGGAAGCTCATCACTTTCAATCCCCACTAATTGTTGATGTTCCCTACTGGTAACTGTCGAAAGCCCTCCACCATCATCCCAATGAGAGTCTGAATATGTAGCAACCTCTAATATATCCTATGTCCCATGGCCTAGGAAACTCTCCATCACACCTAGGACCTCAATTGTTTTCCCCTGATGATCCACCCCTATCCTGCTATATGCAATCAAGAAACTTCTATTATGTGGTCTTAGCCTACCAAATCTCCATGTCCCCTGCCACTATCTAGCTCCCCTAGTCTTTTTGTCAATGATAAAAGTGTCGAGAAAGGTTATCATAAATATATGCAACCAACTGTGGGACTAGAAAGTATCATATGCTTTGGTCAATCCCCAGGATTGGACCAAAATGTCATCCACTAACACCCATGGTGAATAATTGCCTAAACTCCAACTATCGGGTACAACAGTAGATAACTCCACAAATTGCCGGTCAATCACTCTCCCTCCATAATTACTCAAATATTTGTTGCTATTGTGAAGGTGATATCCCAGAAATATCTGTTGCTGCAAGGGAGGGGAATATCCATACTCCACTAAGTGTGTCTCCTCCTTGCCATCCAATGCATCCCCATGAATCCCATTGTGCATCTCTCTCATCATCATATGTCCAAGGTGTACTTTCATATCAACCTCTATGTGGATATCAACCAATCCTGGAACAAAAATGAAAGTGTCCTTGTAACTACCCCTCGCTCTGGAATCTTCATGTGTATTTGTATGACCAATTGTCTCATAACTACTCATAAATAGTGGCCCCAGTGACACCCGGATATCCTCCAACAATGTAACTGAGGAACATATCTGACTCTCTGTCGAGATACACATAGTGTATCTCTAACTAGTCTCCTCAAGGAGCTCATCTAATATGGACTTTGATTCTTGATGGATTGTCTATGTGCCTTCCAAGATTCCTCGTGTGCTCACCAACTCATGAGTGAGTCGGTCCACCTCAAGCTCTTTCTCCCTTAGTGTCCTATGATACATCTTTCCAATATCCAATAGGTAATCTCTATCCATCAATAACTATTGGTAGTCGACCCTCATCACAATCACTCTCTCCATGAGTGTATGGAAGTCATCAATGGCTAGTCCCCTATCTGAACTATCATGTGCCATTGAGGCCCTCCAACAATAACCTACCACTAATGCATTTGTATCATCAATGCATCAAGTGGCTGCCATGATCATGTCCTCACTAACTCTCAATTGTCCTGTCCAATGTCCTGATTCCTAATCACAGTCTCGCTGAGGTTCTACCTCATGCCCCTTACTACTAGTGTCAATAATGGAATCCACAACAACACACTCCTCAAAATATAAGGCATTGAACTACCCACTGTCCACTACGCTACTGAGTACTCATGTATGCCACTGCACACCATCACTAACTGCTACCCCCATATGAATCGCACTGTATCCTATATGGGTAGTTGTATCCTCCTGTGCGCTCACCCTACTAATATCATCTGTGCCTAGATCCCATACATATGTGTTCAAACATGGGCTATGTTCATCCCATCCGATAAGGAGTGCATCCTCATCACTGTAGATCGATCGTGGAAATAACTGTCCCAACAAGTTGTCGGTCTCCACAGCCTGATCCATAAATGGAATCTCCAAGAGTGGTGACTCACTCTCCTCATACTATAGGTATGTGTAAGGTCAACTATCTCCAAGACATACCTCTCCTCTTGGGTCTGTAGATCTATATGTCCCTTGTGTACAATCCCCACACAAGTCTCCTCTACCATATCAGGAATGCCACTGATACCATCTTGTGTCGTGGTAAGCATAGGTGACTCAAAAGATGAAAAATGTGGCTCGCTCATCATAGGAAGATCATCATCCTCCATAGATCACGTCCTGGAAGCCATGTCTACACTCATAGGTAGGTCATCCAACCTCCTAACCTCATCATGTCTAAGTGCCAGAACATATGAATCCTCACAAGTGTCACCACTATGCCGAAGTGTTGAATCCTCAACATTGCCTAGCAGGGAAGATGAAGGACATGTGCTATAATCCTGTCCATCCAACTATCCCTCAAATGCACAAGGGTCACTAGCCTCCGTATCGGTCATCTGGTTGAGCTTGTAGTACATGTATAGCTTTTGTACCCCATCTCTGGTACTACATTTGGACGATCCGTCAAAAGAAGGTATGGTGAGTTTACCAACTTTCCGGATGAAATCTATGTTGTGCACCTGTTGTTGTTGTTGTCCTCCTCTCTGAGGTTGTTTGGTATGGTTCATGCCCTTAATTCCACAGTACTCGACCAATGTCATGCCATGATGGAAGTCACGACCCAACGCTGCATACTCCCTCTTGTACTCTTCAATGTCTTCTGCCTGATTGGGCAACTTCTGTGCTAATGGTTGTTGTGTTGTTGTTGGTGGTGCCCTCTGAAAACTAGGGAACCATGGTGTTAGGACTCAGAAATGTCACATTTATGTCCTCTTTTCCCTTCACCGTTACTTACATTTCATAGTCCTAATAAACCCTTTATCATACCATTTCCATAATTATATTTGGCTTTCACCTTATTATTTTCCACTTTATTCATTTTAGTATTATAAGTGAATTTATGATTAAATATTAGAAAATTAACATATTTTCATTATATCTCAAGGTTGGATGATTTTTATGATGTGTACATGTATATTTGAAGATTTCAACAAAGTCAAATATTACCACCTAGCCTCAAATTCGAATTTCATCTTCAAGCTTTGAAGATTTGAAGAATATTTGGGACAATCATTCAAGCATATTCAAAGGAGAAGATCATGGAGATTTTGATGGCATATCTTATCCAAGATTTGTGAGAGATGTGTGGAGGATTTGAAGGGATCATATCTTGTAATAATAGGAAAGTGGTTGAGATAATAGTGGATCTGTAATTATGAGACTCTTATCTTATCTTGAAGAATCTCATGTATAAAAGAGAGTGTTCTCTCTTCATTTTGGGGGAGAGATGAGAGATTAGACTTAGATTAGCTTGAATTCTTAGAAGGGGATTCTTAGCTTTGATTCTTTCATTGTTATTATTTCATGCTTTGTCATTTGATTCTTGTAATATAATTTGAGATTGATTTATTGTGTGAGCTCACATATCTCAATTGTCGCTCAACTCTTCACATGTTGTATTGTTTTTTCCTTATTCAATTTCATGTTTTCCTAGTTAGTGTTTCAATGCTTTCCTAGATTAATTTGATTTCAGAAAATTATATTAGATTAGTTCTACTTCAGTCCTGCACATATAGTGTGTGTACTTCATAATTCTATGAACTTGGATTGACAAATTAAATGGTTGGGAAAGTACTACAACACAATTAATACATCAATGTTTTCACCCCACATTTTAGATTCGTTGTTGAGGAAGCGCAAGGGGATTGAAGTTTAGTTTGAATTTTCATGCAAGTATGATTAGTCCTGCTCCTAAATCTGAGGTGACATATGGGTAAGGGGATGTAGGGAGTGTTCCAATTCCTGCAAGCGTAAGTGTAGATTTCAATTCCTGCAAGTCTGTCTGCATGTGTTGGTAAGGGGTCATAGAAGCTACTTGAGTGGAGACTCCTCATGTTCTCCCTGACAATGTATTCCTAAATATGAGGTAAGACATCGGCAAGACATCGGCCTCATTTGGGACAGAGCATGCAAAGTGTGAATTTCAATTTCTGCAATTTATATTTCTGCAATTTCAATTCTATCAATTTCAATTTCTGCAACTTCAATTTCTGCAATTTCAATTTTTGCAACTGTGAAGAGGTTTTCATGTGTTTCAGCAAGTGTGATTTTCAATTTTTTATTTTATTTTGATTTGGGTGTTGTAAGAACCCCTTTTGCAATATGATATAACTATGAGTGTCATCTTGAAACAACTCACTTAGATCCTTGCGAAAGCTGGGATTTCTTCTTCTCGGGAAGAGGAGATCTTGACAGCAGCCCAGACCTTAAATACTCCTCTAGAAATGAACAAGGAATCAACATCTGAGGAACTTGAGGAGGACAATGAGGAGCTACAGCATGATCCGAGCGAGGGAAATCATGCCTACGGAAGTTATATCGAGCAATGATTCCAGGTAAGTACTCGATTAGATAAATTTCATTTTTACTTTTATTTAGTTAGTTTGTTGTTACAACAACTAGATTCATTTATTCTTGTAAAATTCTATTTTTCATTCGAAAAATTGCCACTAAACATATTATTGTTACTGTTTCATGCTTGGCTCCATTGGTTATTTGACTACACGTAATTGATTTCTAAGATTTAATTAGCATAGAGTAGGTAGGCTTTCATTTTTCAGTTTTTATTTTCATTTTCATATTTTTCTTTTACCTAGAATAAGTATGCTCTCCTCCATGCTTCGTGTGATCGCGAGGATCAAAAAATAGGGATGATTTTTATTTCAGGAATGAATCCTTTTTCAAACATTCTTAACAATAAACACAATAAAACATTAGACGAATTAAAACAAAACCAAAATTTTTCTATGATGAAATAGTGAAATTTTTACATGCTGAGATAGTAAAATTATACATGCCGATAGAGTGACGTTTTTCTTCTATGCTGAAACAGTGAAATTTTTACATGTTGAGACAGTGAAAGTTTACATGCTCATACAGTAAAATTTTACATGCTGATACAGTGGCGGTTTTCCATGTTGATACAATGACGTTTTTTTCATGCTGAAACTGTGTCTGTATCAGGTTGAAACTGTAAAATCATGCTGAAACTTTGGTTGAAATTGTGTTCTTCTTGCAATTGGTTGAATTGCATTTTCCACCCATGCTAAACCTGCAGCCTAGAAACAAAAACAAAACCTGCAATTGTGCAACAAAATAAGAAAATACTTCGGTGGTCTTCTCCTAGATCTATGATAGAAAACAACAAAACAATCAATTGATTAGTCAAGACCTCTTTCTTTTCCTCACCTCCGATCAATGAGAATCCACACGTGATTTTTGTCACAAATTTAGGTAACTAGAATGATATGCAAGTGAGAATTTTATGGGATTGATTAGTTATTGTACATTTTAAGATATCAAAAAGATTTTGGGATCAATCCTTTCTGGGGTCGATTGTTAGCTTCCAATTGATGAATCGATCCCATTCTTTACTGACCATTGTGCTACCAAGAGATTGATATAGATTTTATTTTTTGGATCCCATAACCAATGTTAGATCTCATTCTTTGATAATGTGGCATGCAATCTCCATAGACAAGGGTTAACCACTCTGCAATAAAATAGGATTTTTGCAATGGTGGTTTCCTCTCTATAATGAAAATGCGTGTGTGAAACTTACAAGACATTTCCTTTTATGATTTCGATGATTCTGAAGTCGATAATTACGCTTACTAGAACCACACCACCAGGATCTAAACATT
>ML818262.1:139204-152955 GCA_009831015.1 Picea engelmannii | reverse complement strand
TTTCCCAGGATAAATGTTGTGTCTCTTGTGAATGTGTATTTCTCAGTGATCTTGTTCTTATGATGCTTTTATCTATTGAAATGCAAAGAACTATAATAATGGCATAAACATTAACATGAGGGAGCATCGGTTGTATGCCAAATTGAGAAAGTGCTCATTTTATCAGAAGCAAATTCATTAAATTTGGGCCATATTATTTAAGAGGAAGGGATAACAGTAGATCCTGAAAAGATAAAGGCCATTGAAGGATGGTCAACACCAAGGAATGTATCCGAAGTGAGATCATTCATGGGCCTTGCAGGTTACTATAGGAGATTTATTGAAGGATTCTCTAAGATTGCACATCCAATTTCTTCTTTACAGAAGAAAGGTGGAAAGTCTGAGTGGACATTGGATTGTGAAAGGAGACTCCTACACTTGAAGCAATTATTAACAAGTGCTCCAATACTAAGGATTGTTGATTCAAATGAAGATCTCATTGTATGCATCGAGGCATGTAAAGAAGGACTTGGTGGAGTCCTTAGTTAGAATGGGCATGTGGTGTGCTATGAATCAAGGAAGTTGAAGGAGCATGAAAGGCACTATGCTACTCATGAATTGGAGTTGGAAACCATAGTGCATGTCTTGAAGATGTGGAGGCGCTATCTCATGGGAGAAAAAAATTAGTTGAGGACTGACCATGGCGGTCTGAAATACTTGTTTGGACAAACAACTCTAAATGCCAAGAAAATTGGGTACATGAGATGCATGCTACAACCATTAGCATGTACCAGTCAGATTTGAAAGATAGAATTTTAGAGGTTGCAAAATCATACCAGAAATACACAGAGGTAAAGGAAAAACTTCAGCAAGGTAAATTACAGCAGAAAGTTGAAGACTATAAACTGGAAAATGATGCAATTCACATGTACAGAGGCATAATTTATGTGCCAAATTCTCAAAAATTGAAAAATATGATATTGGGAGAAATGCATAATGTGCCTTATGTTGGACACCCACATTACCAGAAAACTATTGCATCTGTCAAGAACCAATATTATTGGTCAAGCATGAAGAAAGAAGTTGTTGATTTTATTGTCGGGTATTTGGCTTGCATAAAGGTTAAGGCTGAGAATAAACACCCAGCTGGTTTGCTACATCCATTTCCCATCCTTGAGTGGAAATAGGAAGTTTATAACAATGGATTTCATCACTAAATTACCCAGAACCAACAAGAAGCATGATTATATCATTGTAGTGGTTGATAAGCTTTCCAAAGTTGCCCATTTATTCCAATAAAGCTCACTCACAAGGAAACTAACATAGCTAATATTTATCTGCAATAAATAGCTCGATTACATGGAATTCCCAAGACAATTGTGTCTGACAGAGATCCAAAATTTACATCAAAATTTTGGAAAGGATTATTCAAGGGATTTGGAACAAACCTGCAGTTTCGCATAACTTATCATCCAGAGTCGGATGAGTAGGAAGAAAGGGCGAATTAGGTGATAAAAAATATGCTAAAGATGTATGTAATGGATAAACCATCTAAATGGGAGGATTATTTGCACTTGGTAGAGTTTGATTACAACAATGGGTACCAAGCATCCCTGAAGATGGACCCATTTGAGACACTTTATGGTAGAAAATGCAACACACCAGTGAGGTGGGACAACCAAGTAGAATGCACAGTGGTTGGGCCAGAACTACTCAGGGAAATGGAAGAGAAGATGATGAAAATAAAACATAATTTAAAGGCTTCCCAGGACATGTAGAAAAGCTATGTCGATAAGGGTAGAACTCACAAGGAAATTAAAGTGGGTGATCATGTGTTCTTGAAAGTAAAGGCCAACAAAAGTTCCCTGGAGTTGGAAAATTGCTCGAAGTTGGCAGCTCATTTTTGTGGTCCATTTGAAATCCTAGAAAGGATTGGGCCTGTAGCATACATGTTTAAATTGCTTGCATCAATGTGTATTCATAATGTATTACATGTATCATTGCTTAGAGGGTATATACATAATATTAATAATGTCATTGATTGTAATGTGATTCAAGTGGAGCCAGAAGGATGTTTTCAAGTACATCTGGTATTCATATTAGATCAGAAGATCAAGCAACTCCAAAATCGAGCCATAGGGCTAGTATAGATCCAATGGACCTGCTACGGCTCTGAAGATGCAACTTGGGAGCATGAGGATGCTATGCGGGAAGAATACCTGCGTCTTTTTGAAGACTTTTGAAATTTTGGTTGTACATGTGTATATACTGCACTAAGGACACTTTATAAATAAGGGGGACGGGAATGTAATACCCCTAGGCTGAACCTCAACTAAACATATAAATGTAACTGTAAACTACATATAAGCTGGTGAGTTGAAGGAATAAGATCTTTGGTTTGGTTCTGCGCGCATTAAGTCTATGCACGTGAATCTCACACCAAATGAGTGCACACATTTTAAAATGATTATAGCGCAGTTTAATGTATTTAGCACGCACTTGTGTCTGTGCGCATGAATGATGCACTAAAAGTGGAACAAATTAATGTATACAACGTGCCTCAGTGTAAGTGTGCAAGGATGGCGCACATTGCAGGATTCCGCGCACACCGACTTAGTTCGCGATTTTAGAGGCCATAGAGTATTTTTGTTTATATGTCATGTTGTAATGTGCACCTATGTAAGTGTGCGAGGGTGGTGCACTATAAGAAGGGTGCACGCATCCCATAAGTTCCGCACGCACTGGTTTAGTGCACGATCTTTGTGTTTTTGGAGGCTGGTGAGCCTGGATGCAAAAATATTAGTACCGTTGTACTGAGAATGTAAATGTAATTATATGAAAATATAATGAAAACACATCACTGTGACAGATCAACCACGTAAAAGAGTACGGGGGGCTAACTCCACTAGTTGAGGTTAAGGGGGCTTAAGCCCAAAGGAATATTATATTAGTATTCCTTAAAAGTATAAAGTATGGATATTATTTTTATCCTAAGTCCAAAGGAGGGGGACAAGTGGACCAAGGTAGTTCTCAATGTGACAAGTGTCAATTTGGGAACATGCATTCATATAGTTTGGACTTCATACATATTTGTTATCATTCCATGATGAGGGGATCATCATTCCTTCACTCACACAACTGTCATCGATATCATGTTGTTACTGTCATAGATATATGCACCTTGGTTATCTTGGAGTGTTGGACGAAAGAGGCAGGTTGTTAGGCCTGTAGGACATTGCATTCTCTCTAGGTGAGAGAATTTTAGGGAAGTATTTTTCTCGAGGTGTCGAACTACAACTACATGGCTTTAAGACTTCTTGTCCAGCCTATTGTTGAAGCCCTGAAAGGGGAGTGGGGCAATCAAAGGACTGTTGAGCAGAGAAGGGGCACACTTGTTGGGGTGGGATAGGAATTTGGGGAATGAGGGATTGTAGGTTGTCAGTATAAATTGGCACATGTGATGGAGTTTCCTGTGATTGAGTCACCTATGAATGAGTTACCTGTGATCGAGTCACGTGTGACTGAGTTACTTATGATTGAGTTTCTTGTTGACTGAGATACTCAAGGGTGACTCACTGCTAAGAGTTATGAATAGTGTGGTCTAAGGCTGGGAGGAACGTGGAAGGTCTGGACACAGTTGGTGTACTTTAATCAAAGGTAAGTGTCGTTTGAATGTTAAATCATGTGTTGCATTAATAATTATGCAAATGATTTCATGGGTTTATCATGTTTATGTTGCATGTATATTTATGTTATGAAATGTGTGTAAGTATGGATTACTGAGTATTTATATGTTTTAATTAGTATTAGAGAAAATTGTGTTGAGTTGTTGTAATGGAGACATTACTATATGGTATCAGAGTTCAAAAGTTTTAAGTGGCATAGCCTAGTTGGTGGCCGGGTATGTTAAAATATGGTATCAAAGCACAGTTTTCAACACTGAGCCTTGATGGGCCAAGTTAGCATAATTTCGAGTGGATTCTCGAAGGGAATTGAATTCGCAAGTGGCCAAATTTTCAAGTTACAGTGCATCCATGACGTAAATTGAAGCTATTGAGTGGAATTGGCTAAAAACCCAGTTTATGTTGTTAAATTCGAGGAGAATTTGGGAAAAAAAATCATTAGATATCCTTAATTTTAATCCCTGTTTAAGAAAATCCAGTTGGGTATTGGTCAAATTTGAAGTTACAGAGAAGCCACAACAGATTGAGTGGAATTCTTTGAATAAAATTCTCAATTCGTGAATGAATTGGAAAACTTGCGCTAGGAATGTCAACCAGCAGTGCACACAAAAAATTGTTTTTGCAAAGGTTGAATTTGGGTATATTGGAGTGAAATTGAACAAGTTTCATGGTTGGAGAATGTCCATAGTGGAAGTCAGGTGAAAAATTGGGCAAAAGCCCGAATTTTTGCATCAAAATTTTGAAAAAATCAGTTAAGCGTCGGAAATATTTGTGTGCACTAAGTAGTAGTGATGCACATAAAAATAAAGGTGCATAGGTGTGCGCATTAAAATTGGGTATTGCACTGTGCGGAGTCAGTGATGTGGAAAAATTGTGTTGCGCAGGTGTGCACACTAAACATTTTTGTGTGCGCGGAAAATAATGGTGCACAGGGTGTGTACACTAAATTTTAGCACTGCGTCATGTATAATTGATGGCATAAATAGAATATAGGTGCGCGAAAAAGCGTGCTAAAGGTTTGGCATCACAGGGTGCATAACTTGCGGTGCATGAATATTAATGTGATGCATAAGGTGTGCACTTGGAGTATTGACATAGCATAGTTTGAATTTGTTGGTGCACGTGCAACATTGTGCTTGCAATGCACGTAGAGTATTGGTGCGCTACACAAAAGTTTGATCAGTAGATATTGGCGTGAGATAGAATATTGGTGCACATGAAGTATTGACGCATAGTGTGAACACACTAAACCTTGGCATAGTGTGGTGTGGTGTTTGTAGTGCATATAGAGTATTGGTGCACGACACCAAAGTGTTGTTCAATAGAGATTGGCACGTTACAGAAAAGTATGCACATTGGATAGTGATGTGCGGTACATGCACTACATTTTAGCGTTGCATGTGTAAAATTGGCGCATGCTAATCATGGGTTATAATTGAAAATTAGCGTGCTCGAAGTCGATTGGGCAGTTAATTTCCCAAGAAATCAGAAGAAATAATTATGATGTTTTATGGAAACAAAGTTGTACATAATTTCATGAATTTGTTAAATTGTTTAGCCTAACAATTTTTTTTGGCTATACATTTTGTAGAGTTAACAACATTTAGATCAAAACAAGATCAACACAAGTTTAGAATCATGGAATATATGCAGGGATTTTACAACCATGAAGAAGAGATCAGAGGAATGTATGTCCATATGGGTAATGAAGGTACAAATTCAAATGGACATGGAGAAGGTATGAAATAAAACATGAATTTGGTAGAGACCATAACATGTTTTAAAAAGGATGTCCTGAGTTATAAAGCTAATAATGAGAGGCTTATGAAAGCCAAGGAGTAGTAGGAAGACTTCAACATCAAGTTAAAGCAGAGCTTTGACAGAATAGAGAAGAAGATGGATAAAGAGACTGAGTCAAGTAGATTAGGGAGCCATAAGTCTCATGTTAAGAGAATAAGAACAAGAAGTATTGGTAGGCATCATCATCAATCTCCAAGGCATTCAAATAGGAGAGCACACAACAGTGCAAGCCCATCCCCTGTCAAGAAGCATAAGAAGAAGTCTGGGGTGGATGAGCTACATGGGAAAATGAACAAAATCAAGCCTCCTACTTTTGATGGTGAACAGAAGAAGGATGAGGATGCAGAGACATGGATGCTAAACATGAGGAAATATTTTCAATTGCATAATTACTCCTCGCGGCAGAAGGTATAATTCATATTTATCGGCTCGAGGGAAAATCATTAATGTGGTGGGATCAATTTGTGCAGGTACAACTCATTGATGAGAAGAAGGTGACTTGGAGAGAATTCAAGAGGTATTTACAAAGGAAATACTTGACTAAGAGATGATATGATAAGAAAATGAAGGAATTCTTTGAACTCAAGCTTGGGAGTATGACCATAGAGGAGTATGGAAAGAGGTTTTTAGAGCTACCGAAACATGTTTCCTTCATCAAGAATGATCAAGTTAAGATTCAGAGATATTTGAGTGGGCCACCATCATTTATCAGTGACATGATACAATACGATGATCCCAAAAAATTAGAGGAAACTACAAGAAGGGATAAGTGTCTTTATGACCAACATAAAGGAAAAGAAACTTACCAAAAATATTGGGAAGACAAGAAGAAAAGCAAGATGGAATAGAGGAAGAAATTAACTATGCCACCATTCTTCAGAAATAACAATCAAGAACAACCAACTTCTAAATAATCCAGAATGATGGAGACATTGGGGCAAAGACCAAGGCAACCACATATTCAATGTTGGGGTTGTATAAGAGATCATATGTACATAGATTATCCTCACATAAGTGAAAAAGTGAGGATCATTTACAATGTACAACAAGCTAAAACAATGGAGCACATGGGCAGAAATGTACCTAAGATCTATGCAACCTTGTACAACAAGCAAGTTGAATTTCAGTTGCACATGATTGAAGTGGAAGGTAAGATCAATAACCAACCCATTGCTATTTTAATTGATTCAAAAGCTAATCATAGTTATCTATATTCTAAGTTGTTGGAGAGATTTAAATTGCCAAGAAGCAAGCTTGGAAAACCTTGGATGTTGCAACTAGCTACAGGAGCTAAAAGAAAAATTAACGAGATGGTTAAGGCATATTTAGTGAACATGAATGGATTGAATACCAGGGAAAATTTGAACATCATACCTTTAGGTTCCTATGACTTCCTAATTGGAATGGATTGGTTGGACCAACATCATGTTGTCCTATATTGTTATAATAAGGCATTTACTTGCTTGGATGAGGAAGGCAACATAAGGATAGTACAAGAAATTCGTAGAGCAGTGACTGTCAGAGAAATTTCAACCTTGCAGGTGAAGAAAAGTTACAGGAAAGGGTGTCAAATATTTGTAGCACGTATGGAAGAGACACCTAAAGATAAGGTGCCAAATATTGAAGGTTATGCAGTCCTGACAGAGTTTGAGGATGTATTTAAAGAAATACCATGATTTCCACCCAAAAAAGATATTGATTTCTCTATCAATTTGATTCCTGGAGCAACCCTAGTATCAAAGGCCCCTTACAGTATGAGTATACCAGAATTGAAGTGATCCAGGTGGATATCGGTGGCCACCCACCTTTTCCAACTGGCTCAAAACAGTTTTTTGGCAATTTTGGTAATTTACTATTTTTAGCATTTTTTCGGGTCCTGAACTTCCGGAGCCGTTTTGAGGCCCTAAAAGACATTTTTGGGGAAAACATGGAGCAACATGGAAGTTCTTTCGATGTTGTTGACACAAAAGTTGTAGTCCTCGGATAGATATTTCTAACGATGTATTGAGCGCGTCAAACGGAGATCTATGCAAAAGTTACGACCTTGGGAAGTTGATGTATCGACTTACCCAAACGGGGCCCACATGACTTTGATGCTTCATCTCCTAGGGTTAGGTTTTTGGATGTCTAGGGGTTTTGACATTCCTGTTTATTGTAAAAAGGCCTTTAGAGCCTCATTGTAACAATCTTCTTGCGAATGAGCGCAACCGTCGCATCTCTTCTCAGAGATAAGCCGCCACCATTACAACAAGCTTGTTTTCTGCTGCATTTTATAGTTTCAGCTTATTTCCTTATTGAATAGAAAACCAGTTTTATTGTATCTCTGTTATTTTTCGTTAAGCATCTGTTAATAATTTGTAGTCATTTTGTTTTGCTCATAAAATCTAGATCAGTGGTATCAGAGTGGTCTGCTCCTTGTCGTCTTAATGCATGTGCCCAACGAGGCCGGAGTATAAAAAGTTGGGTCTCGAGCTTGTTTCTCTTGTGTACAAAATCTCTCACACGCCCAAGCGACCTCTCATGGAAGGAGAAAAGAAAGATGACTGGACATGAGATCCTTTCAAAATTTTGCTTGAGGAAGCCCTCACACAACAGAGGAACGAGATGATGGATAGTTTCACTCAAATCCTTCGGCGACTACCAACAGGCGACGCATCTTCTTTGAGCATAGGTGTCGCCCCCTTCAAGGTACAAATAAACTTCTATATTCCTATATTTGAAGGTCAGATAGACACAGATATTGTAGACAAGTGGTTGAATCTACTGGAAGGGTATTTTTCTGTCCATAACTTTTCGAATAGAGAAAAGATTACTTTTGCGCTCCTCAAAGTCGTTCCCCATGTCAAAGATTGGTAGGAAACTTTCTGTGAGCAAAAGGAAACTGAGGAACCCTCATTATTTCAGTCACAACCACTTGGAAATCTTTCAGAGATGTTATTAAGGAACAATACTACCCTATCGGAAGTTATGACGACTTGTATACCAAATGGACCACACTGCGGCAAGAAAGAGACCAAGCAGTGTCAGATTTCACAAATATCTTCCATACCTTGCGCACCAAGTTGGGTATCAAATATTCGGAGCAACATTTGGTGCTCAAGTATCACGGTGCTCTACATAGATACATCCAKACTGAAATGGAACTTCTGGACATCTCATCCTTGGGCGTGGCCTACTAATATGTCGTCAAAATTGAGCTGAAGCTAAAAAAAAAGAYGAGACAATTTGGGCCTGGGAACCCCTCATAGCAAAAGTCAGGAAATGGCGGCCCCAACCCACAGAACAAAGGACAGAGAAAATATGGACAGTATTAGRACAACCAGTCCAAGCCGCAAGCAAAGAAGGACACCTGAAAGACAAAGAAAGATACCATGAAGTGGTGMGACTTCCATAAGAGCCCTTGGCATAACATTGTTGAYTGTTGCTCAAAGCAGTCGCTGGTGGCCGAAGTGAAAGCCTATGAATTAGATGCGGGTTCTAACTCTGAGTCAAAACCAGAAAGGGGAAGACGGATCATTGACATGGAACCTAGTGCCATCGTTGCTACCACCAAGCTCTAGGCYGGTGAACCAGACTAGCCAGAAGAAGGAGAGCGCCTCTTCCATTCACAGATGTGGGTAAAARGCACCCCGTTGCACTTCATYATTGATAGCGGTAGCTAGAAGAACCTCATCTCAGCAGAGGTCATCAAACGATTGACCCTGCCGAAAACGCCGCACCCACAACCCTACACCATTGGATGGCTCCACCAAGGAAGCGATCTCTGCGTCAGTCGACAGTGTCGACTGTCGTACGACATCAAACCCTTCAAAGACAAGGTATTGTGTGATGTTGCTCCTCTCGAATTTTGTGATGTTGTTTTGGGCCAACCTTATTTATGGAAACGTCATGCTATATATGAGTCTAGGCCTCGTAGTGTTTTTATTAATTTGAACAAGAAATTGTACAGGATACCCGAGGCAGTCCCACCTAGTGCTATTTCCTTGATCTCTACTAAGAAATGTAAGAAGGTCATCTCTCAAACAGGGAAGTTTGTCTTCTTTTTGATTCACTCTCAGAATGAGCGAAATATCACAACCACATCCAGGGTCTCTGCAGTCGACCTCTCCACGCAACAGAAGCAAGTAGATAAGGTCGTAGAAGAATACTCGGATATCTTCTCCTCACCTACTCGGGTACCTCTGCACTATCGGGTCAAGCACCCAATCGATCTGACCCCCGATGCATCGATGCCCAATGGGCTAGTCTATCGTCGCTCTCTGTTAGAGAATGAGGAGATCAAGCGAGAGATATAAGAAATTCTCCACAAGGGGCACATCCGCCCCAACTCATCACCTTGTGGGAGCCCAATCGTGTTGGTACAGAAGAAATATGGAACCTGACGACTCTGCATTGATTACCAGGCTCTGAATAAAATCACAGTCAGAAACCGGTACCCGATTCCTCGAATCGACGACCTCCTTGATCAACTCACGGGGGCCAAATACTTCAATAAGATTGATCTGAAGTCTGGCTACCACCAGGTCCCGATAGAACAGACAGATGTATGGAAGACCACCTTCAAGTCAAAGGAAGGCTTTTTTGAATGGTTGGTCATGCCCTTTGGTTTGACAAATGCTCCAACCACTTTCATGAGTTTGATGGACGATATCCTGCAACCATTCACCAATACTTTTGTAGTGGTGTATCTGGATGACATTCTCATTTATAACAAGACTTGGGTCGAACACTTGCAGCATATTCAGCAGGTTCTGCACACCTCGCAGTAGCACAAGCTATACGCCAACTTGGAAAAATTTTCCTTCGGTATGGACAGAGTCCATTACCTGGGCTACATCATTGATCAACATGGCGTACATGTGGATCCATCCAAGATCCAAGTCATCCGTGACTGGCTAGCCCCAACCACACTCACTGAGCTTCAGAGCTTCTTGGGCCTTGCCAATTTATACCGCAGGTTCGTGTTGGGATTATCCTATATTGCATGGGCCCTCAGCCAAATAACCAGGGGTGGTGGTAAGGCAAAATTTGCATGGGGTTGGTCCCAACAACAAGCGTTTGATGATTTGAAGCAGTGCTTGTGCTCAGCCCCGGTACTTTCACTTCCAGACCTGCAATGGCCCTTTGAGATCGAGACAGATGCTTCAGACTATGTTGAGGGCGTCGTTCTCACTTAGCACGACCACCCTGTGGCCTATCATAGTGAGACACTATCAGATGTTGTCCGTAAGTACCCTACTTACGACAAAGAAATGTACTCCATTCTGCAAGCCTACCACCAGTGGAGACATTACATTCTTGGGAAGGAGATAGTAATCCACATTGATCATAAGCCACTGCAGTTCATGTAGACACAAGGAAAATTGAAAAATGATCGCCATCAAAAGTGGTCCACATAGTTGGAGCAATTCCACCTCAACATCAAGTATAAAATAGGAAGCACCAACCGCGTCACTAATTGTCTAAACAGACCTCCAATCGTGACACTCACCGCGATGCTATACTTTTGCGTACATGAGACCTCTGGATGGCCCCAACTCTATGAGACAGACCCGGACTTCGCCACCACCTACCAAATGTTGGGTGCAAACGTAGTTGTCGATAATTTCCATCTTCAGGATGGCTTGTTGTGTCGTCTAGGCCATATATGTGTTCCATCAAGTGAGCGAGCAAAGATTATTTAAGTAGCCCACTACAGTCGGGTGGTAGGACACTTTGGCATCGAAAATATAGTGGCGATGCTACAGAAACATTTCTACTGACCGAAACTTTGATAGGAGGTCAGCAAGTATATCAGGTCATGCACTGCCTACGCTATTGCTAAACCGACCACTAAGAAACATGGCCTATAAACCCCTCTTCCTACTCCTGACAGGCCATGGGAATCCATCTCAATAGACTACATGTCAAGCCTCTCGTCCACCAAGCGAGGAAATGACTGTGTTTTTGTGGTTGTTGATCGCTTTTCTAAGATGGTGATTCTAGTTTCCTACAAGAAGAACATCACAACATAGGCCACTACCAAGATCTTCTTTGAACGAGTCTAGGTACAATTTTGGAATCCCACAAACCATTGTCTCAGATCAGGATAGTCGAATTCTCAACACATTCTGGTCGAGCCTCTGATCATTGTTGGACACCAAGCTCACCAAATCCACGACCTTACACCCCCATACAGATGGCCAAACCGAGGTTGTAAATCGAATGATTGTGCATATCCTTTGCATGTATAATTCCAAGCACCCTGGCACATAGGATGAGAGCCTTCCCTACGTCCAACATAGCTACAATCAAGCCCTGTATAGCTCAACCGACCACAACCCCTTTCAGGTGGGGTTGGGATTCTAACCATTGGGTCCCATAGATGTTGTGCTTCCCCTTGCAGTCATATCGACCGACTCATATCCTGCTCCAACTGAAGCTGACAAAGCCACCTGGTTCATTGAGCAGATCCAGCACATCCGCCAACAGGTTCATGATATCCTACAGAAGTCCAATGACAAGTACAAACAACGTCATGATCAAAATTGGGTGCCACATAAGTTTCAGGTGGGCGACAAAGTTTGGTTGCACTTGCAGAAAGAGCGTCTTACAGGACCCCATCGAAAGCTTCGCCCACTTCGTTATGGGTCGTAGACCATCAACAAGGCTGTGGGGGATAATTCTTTTGAGCTCAACATTCCTCCTTTCCTTGGCCAACACCCAGTGTTCAACATGGATCTCCTTCGACTTTATTTCCCACCATTATTGGACACCTCAGAAGTAGCAGAACAACTGACACCAACAAAGATCAACCTCGACTGCATACAACAGGCATCCAATGATCATATTGTGGACACACAGATCAAGGACACTCGACAGCAAAGGATCCAACTTTATCGAGTCGTCAAAGAAGGGTAACTCCTGCACGAAGGCAAGTGGCTGACCCGGGCCAAATTCAACAGAAATTTCCTCATCTAATGGGGGAGCTCAACGCAATGGAGACCATTGCTTTCTAAGGAGGGAGGACTGATCCAGGTGGATATCGGTGGCCACCCACCTTTTCCAACTGGCTCAAAACAGTTTTTTGGCAATTTTGGTAATTTACTATTTTTAGCAGTTTTTTGGTCCTGAACTTCCAGAGACGTTTTGAGGCCCTAAACGACGTTTTTTGGGAAAACAGGGAGCACAATCATATTTCCTGTTAGAAAAATAGGATCGTGGATCAATAAAATAAAACAAATGCAGAAACAAAATACAAAAGATACACAATACAATAGAGACACAGATTTACGTGGTTCACCCAGTGTGGGCTACGTCCACCAGAGAAATTGCCAGGTCCTTTCTTTATTATTATCCAGCATATGAAGGGATACAACCTACATCAAACCCGTTGTAACTTCCTCTTCTTTCTCTCACAGTCTTCTATCTCAGAATACAATATTCACACTCAACCATAGCTGCAATACATTTCTCTCATAAAAGAGGGTTGCCTTCTAGGGAAAAAAAACCCTAACATAATCTTTACCGTTAGATCTGCGACCTTATAATGAACGGTTCAGATTTACAATGAAATTGCAATATACATTTACAAGGAAATTTTACCTTCGAGGGATGCTACCCCCAAACCCCCTAGTCGGGGGGATAGCCCCCCCGGACCCTGCAGAGGGGGTACCCTCCCTCTGCACTCCCCCGCGTGGAAGAGTGTACATACTTATGGGGTGCAAATAATTCATGGGGTATAAACATGGATTAAAGCAAGGACCTATGAATCAGGAAGATAATCAAGCTCCACAACCAACAATCTCCCACTTGGAGACTGATCTCAACAAATCCACCGTTGTTGTATATGATGGACTCTAAACCTTCTTAGACCTGGAAAATTTCTCATCTTCATCTTCATTCTTGAAGACCAAATGAAACTGAGCAGGAACTCAGTTTCTCCCTGGTTACTCCCTTTGTTAACATGTCTGCAGGATTCTAGCTAGTGTGTATCTTTTCTAACTTCAAATATCCATCTTCCAAGGCGGATCGTATGAAGTGGTACCTCAACTATATATTCTTAGTCTTCAAATGGAAGGCTGAGTTCTTTGCAAGGTGAATGGCACTCTGATTGTCACAGTACAACCTGTTGTTCTCCCGCTTCTTTCCCAATTCTTCCATAAACCTCTGTAACCAAATCATCTCTTTACTAGCCTCTGTAGTAGCAACATACTCTGCCTCTGTTGTTGAAAGTGCAACAACTTTTTGCAGTTTCGAAATCCAACTTACTAATGTTCCACCTGTTAGAATATATAGGATTGTGTGCTC
>ML818262.1:93376-111828 GCA_009831015.1 Picea engelmannii | reverse complement strand
TGGTTGATTCTCCAAATCTCCCTGGCTAGCCTCAGGGTGGCCCATATGGCCTCTCATTGGAGAATGTCTGTCGATGCTGCCAAATTTAACAATATCAAGCAAGGAATAAAGAAGTTAGCAAGCGACAAAGCAGAGGACATAGACGAGCTTCAAGTTGATTTTTTTTAAGTGGGGGGTTGAGCTCCTTGCACCTCACATAAAATGAATTTTCAATGGGGTCATCCAAGATGGATTTCTGGGAGAATGGACCACTAATGTGGTCATTCCTCTCTTTAAGAACAAAGATATCAATAACCCTTCCAACTACCTCACTATTATGGTCAACCCCCTCATGGGAAATCTTTTTGGGAGCATGATAGAGCGAAGAATGAGCAGTTGGGCAGAAAATAAGGGAAAAAGGGCAAAAGGGCAGACAGGTTTTAGATCTAGGCATTCCACCATTGATCATTGTGTCACGCTTAGACATTTGATAGAGAAAATCTTGGACAAACAAGGTGAGACAACCTATTGTTGTTTTGTGGACTTTAAGAAAGCCTTCGACACAATGTCTAGAGACAAACTATGAAACATAATGGGAGAGTTGGGTATCCCAGATGGATATAGATTGACAATTCACAGGTTTTATGAGAAGGTTAGAGCTAAAATCAGAACAAGTGAAGGAATGTATGAATGTTTTGGTAGTGATATTGGCGTTAAACAAGGATGCCCTCTATCTCCCACTTTGTTTGGTTTATACATTGATAAGTTGGAAGCCTGGTTCAGCAGGATGGATGGAGAGGGTGTCCATCTAGCAGGGTATGTGGTGAAGGTTAGAGCTAAAATCAGAACACGGATAACCAACGCTAGCCCAAGTTAGCTATGGAGGAGTTAGATCGTAGCAAGAAAACTTGGATGAACCAAAATAAAAAGTGGTTGAGTAAGTGGAATATCAAGCTGCATGAATGTCCTAACACCAATGAAGAAATAAAAAAGTTCGTGAATGAAAAATTTAGGACTTCCATGTGGACCAATCACATTGGACGTAAAAAAAATACTACATCAAGGAATTTAATCCAAATTGTGATCATAGCAAGAAAACATATGTAGGGGCAACTATTAAAGGAAAAGCAAGATTGTTAATTGCACAGTTGAGGAAGGGTTCACATCATTTTAGATGTGAGACCGATAGGTGGAGGGTACCCAAGGAAGTTTGTGAGGATATAACTTGCATATTTTGCAATAAGGGTGTGGTGGAGACTGAGTGACACTTTGGGAATGTGCAACCTACAAAGATATCTGAAATGAGTATGAAAACAACTTAAAAATAGACAACATGCACCAACTATTTGACATGGATAAAATCAACTAGATTACTAGTCTTCTAATAAAAATTCACTGACATTTAAAAAAATGTGAAGATAAGTTAGAATTGTTATTCTCTTAGTGCAGTAAACTGTTGTAAACTATTAATCTTGGACATCATTAAAATCGTTCGTTCATTCATTCACTACCATTTCTCTTTGCTTTTCCTTAAGCGTGGGCATAAGCACCCAACCATCGCCTAATATTTAAATATTTTTTGGCAAACTATAGTGCCACGACCCCGCCGGATAGATTCCACACCATGCAAAAGCACTCGACATGCACACTATAACCATAGCCGACTAATATAGATTTTTATTAAGAATTAACCTAAAATCCCTTGATCGAGCCCATATAAATTCAGAAAGACACAAATCAAGAATCAGTCGAAGAGAAGGGCGAGAATTCATTTTTGAGGCGGAAGCAGCAGGAGCTCAATTCAACAAATTCCTTTGCTTTGCAACCTACATTTCACTTCCCATTCGCCTCTTTACTCGCATCTAGCTGAATATTTACGCTTGGTGGATTAAATCGCCGTTAAATGTTTCAAAAGTCGGCCTGTGTGTAGAGTATATAGGTTTTGTGTTCCTCGCTTACTCACTGGGTCGTCCTTGCGCTATAAATCTGAAGGATCGGAGCCCTTCCATGGAATTTTGAGCGGGATTTATCAATTTTGTTCATAGGTCGGCCCAGAATTTCCAGAAAGCGGCCATTGGGTGTTACTCAAACCATACATATATCAAACCCTTTTATCACATAGTGAGCTAACCCTACCCTCTTGCATAGAGAAGCAAGATTCTTTCAATTTCAGGAGTATACAAGATTTTTGGGCAGTTTTATGGTGTTTTATGAATAGCTCAACTGAATATTTTTTTAGATTGATGAATTGCTGCAGCAGATAAGCATACCATTGGGAAGCAGGGATTTGGGTTTGCGTTCTCAAACAATTTAATACAATACAATACAATACATTTCAAATGTCTCGCTGGCTCCCGTTTCCGCCTCCGGGATATGAAAAGAAGGCCAATAATGGCGACCTAGGGTTTTTAACCAAGGTTTGTCTCTTTTTCAATGCCTTGGCTGTGGTGTTTTTTTACATGATTCCTTCGACAATCACACTTCATTTATGCTTATCTTTGAAGTTTTATTTGTCGAAGTGGTTGAACCGTTAAAAAGGGTTGTTACAGTGCCTTCAGAACCATAGATATTATATGGCCAACTTCAAATGGTTCGTAATCATTTGGACTTACTTGTTATTTGCATTTTCTGTTTTCATTATATTGCCAACAAGTAGGGTGATTTTTGATAATGGAAGAGCATAGTTTTTTTTAATTTCAGTGTGAGGATCAGGGTCAGGTTCAGGACCAGGATCAGGATCGGTTCTCATTAGGTCTCTGGCACTGCGGGGGTTTAGACTAGCTAGGTTATTTTAGTTAATATGGGTCATCATGAGAGCAATGTGGGTTAGCTAGCTCTCGTCGGGTTTATGTCGCTGATAGCATTATCACGGTTTCAATACATTTGTATGTGTCTGTGCTCCATTATATATTTTTCTGGTACAAGTAGGGGGTGTTTTGTTTTGTCTGTGCATCCTTTAAGAGAAAGAATAGGAGAGTGTCGTCAGAGTAATTTTTTTATAGGTGGCTTCCTAGTTGTTTCTACGACGTTTTTTGATAGTTTCATGTTCATTCCACAGCTTCTGCAACAATGCTTGCTCAGCACAGTTGGTTCAAGAATGTTATTTAGTTTAAGTGCATCAAGAATGATACATCAACCAAAGGCTGGTTGTACAGGTGTACCCTCTCCTAACATAAGTGTGGAGGTAAGTGTGGAGGTAAGCATGGATAGGCAACACCGAACCAAAAGTTGTTCATTCTCCCGAATGGAGTGGATTAGTAGTCTGAAGAAAGAATGCTTCACAGTATCTTCTTTGTAAGAAAGAAATCCTTGTCAGTCTCATCTCACAGTCCATTGGTTTATCCATTTATCCCCAGTCTCATCTCACAGTCCATTGGATTATCCATTTATCCCCAAAAGGACCCCTTTTGGATGAAGAGTGGCAACAATTGGATTTCACAATCACAATCACAAAATGTGGGTTAGCTAGCTCTCGTCGGGTTTATGTCGCTGATAGCATTATTCCGGTTTCAATACATTTGTATGTGTCTGTGCTCCATTATATACTTTTCTGGTACAAGTAATTTTTCTGGTACAAGTAAGGGTGGTTTTGTTTTGTCTGTGCATCCTTTAAGAGAAAGAATAGGAGAGTGTCGTCAGAGTATTTTTTTTATAGGTGGCTTCCTAGTTGTTTCTACGACGTTTTTTGATAGTTTCATGTTCATTCCACTGCTTCTGCAACCATGCTTGTTCAGCACAGTTGGTTCAAGAATGTTATTTAGTTTAAGTGCATTAAGAATGATACATCAACCAAAGGCTGGTTGCACAGGTGTACCCTCTCCCTACATAAGTGTGGAGGTAAGCATGGATAGGCAACTCCGAACCAAAAGTTGTTCATTCTCCCGAATGGACTGGATTAGTAGTATGATGAAATAATGCTTCACAGTATCTTCTTTGTAAGAAAGAAATCCTTGTCGGTCTCATCTCACAGTCCATTGGATTATCCATTTATCCCCAAAAGGACCCCTTTTGGATGAAGAGGGGCAACAATTGGATTTCACAATCACAAAATGTGGGTTAGCTAGCTCTCGTCGGGTTTATATCGCTGATAGCATTATTCCGGTTTCAATACATTTGTATGTGTCTGTGCTCCAGTATATATTTTTCTGGTACAAGTAAAGGTGGCTTTGTTTTGTCTGTGCATCCTTTAAGAGAAAGAATAAGAGATTATGTCGTCAGAGTATTTTTTTTATAGGCGGCATCCTAGTTGTTTCTACGACGTTTTTTGATAGTATCATGTTCATTCCACTGTTTCTGCAACCATGCTTGTTCAGCACAGTTGGTTCAAGAATGTTATTTAGTTTAAGTGCATCAAGAATGATACATCAACCAAAGGCTGGTTGCACAGGTGTACCCTCTCCCTACATAAGTGTGGAGGTAAACATGGATAGGCAATTCCGAACCAAAAGTGTTCATTCTCCCGAATGGAGTGGATTAATAGTCTGATGAAAGAATGCTTCACAGTATCTTCTTTGTAAGAAAGAAATCCTTGTCAGTCTCATCTCACAGTCCATTGGATTATCCATTTATCCCCAGTCTCATCTCACAGTCCATTGGATTATCCATTTATCCCTAAAAGGACCCTTTTTGGATGAAGAGGGGCAACAATTGGATTTCACAATCACAAAATATGTACGTGTCAGTTGGCCACCATTTGACACTGGGCTTTGTTTTTCTCTAACTTTTGTTGATACGTCTCTCCAAAGAAGCTACTTGAAGTCCAGTAAATCTTTGCTTGCGTATTAGAAGTAAATGGCTCAAGTGAATATTTTGGCACTGTGCAAGGACATTAAAGTTGAACCCACTACTTTGATATCTGTTTAACCTCCCAGTCTTGGCATTTCTAGCTAGATGTAAACTTTTGGACCATTTGAAGAGGAATGATCATGTCTTTGATGATAGAGTGATCTATTAGAAATTAGTTTAGGGATTGGCTTCTAGATATCTCACTTTTTGTGTCTCTTTAGTGTATGAATGTCTGTATGTATATGTCTTCTAGTTGAATGATTCCCTTGCGGGAACATATCTGCCATATGCCTTACTCTTCAGGAAGTATGTTTTATGGTGTATTAGTAATGTTGAATCCCATGCGTATTGCTCAATATAGCTTACTGTAACTTCAAACCATATCGTAATGCCTCAAGGAGTGCTACCCAGGAATGCACACGGTTAATCCAAAGCTACTGATTTTTTTGATAGACTTAATATTATAAAATTTTATGAATTTTGTTGTAGGGTTTTTAGAGGTTTCCATTGTGGCTGCGTTTTTTACAGGCATAATTATAAAGGATCAGAAAGTTGTTTTTAATAAACTTCTGGTTATTTTTGGAAATTGTTAGGCAGATTCGTTAGATATTATTTTGGCAAACGTTAGGATGTTTATTATTTTCTACAAGCTCATTTTTGAAATTGTAGAATATTCATTAGATAGTTTCCATATCTTTTCGGAAGAAAGGTAGTCTATTAGTTTTTACAAAGTATGTATGGAATGAAAGGCAACCAGACAGTTTTACAAGCTAAGAACAAAAAGCATATAACTGGATCGGTTTTACAGGGCATCAAATTCATTCAAGAGCAGCACTCATAGTGCCGCCGAAAAGCTACATTTATTATTATGAAGTCAGAAAAACTTGGCAGTCTACTAGGATGACACCTTTTTTTCCTTCTAATCTTCAGATTCTCCAGCAGCCTTCATTGAAGTTATTGTTTGTATGTATATGTGTTCATTGAAGTTATTGTTTGTATGTATATGTGTATATACATATGTAAACACTCAAGTGCTCACCACATAGAGAAAGATTTCAAGGAAAACCTTGTGAGAAAATAAGGGATGCTTCTGCAAACTTGTGGACGGCGTTCCTAGTAAACATGTTGATGTAGATTAGTGGGTTACACCCATGGAGATTTGAACTAGCCAAATGCTTATCAACATTAGCGACAACTTGTTGAGTTAACCCTTTGGGATTTAAAAAATTGAAGTACATGGTGTTGGGCTTTGATTCACTTATGTGCGATTGGGTCAAGGGACCATTTAATATAATAATCTCTTTGGTGCATCAAAATGTTTAACCACTACTTCAAGTTGAATCTATGGCCCTTGAAAAATCCGTCACCAGAATTGAACCTTGCTTATTAGTGAAAATTCATTACTCACTAATAGATCCAACCCCTTTCAGCCTCTTTATAAAGGTGTTTTCAACTTTGGACAATAGGTCTAGAAGAGGTTACTTCATACACTGAAAGTCACAACAATCTTCTATCCTATCCCCGCCTTTAAGGAAAGTAGGGATAACTCTCAAGGTTATTCTAGACATGCATGAGTCCCTAGGTAGTTCACATCGGAGCCTTTCCAAATGTCCATAAGAGTTGGTGTGCCTAACCCAACGTTGTGCCTTTCATAGGTAATCCCAGAGGACTCAATGAGATTTAGTTTTAAGACCTTTGTGATTTTTCATATAAGAGCTTTGCCAATTGAGCTAACCCTTGGAGATCTTTTTTATAAAGGCGTTTTTAGCCTTGGACAATAGGTCTAGAAGAGGTTGTTCATATACCCAAAAGCTATAGCAATTTTCTAGCGTATCTCTCCTTATGAGGAAAGCATGGATAACTCCCAAGGCTAGTACATACATGCAAGAGTCCTTGGACAATTCACATTGGAACCTTTCGAGATGTCCACTTAAGCCAATGTACTTTATCTAACTCTGTGCTTTTCACAGGTAACCCTAAGAGACTCAATGGGGCTTGATGTTGAGACTTCCATGAACTTTTGCACAAGAGCATCTACTAATTGAGCTAATCGTTGGCGATAATACGCACATTAAATTTTTATAAATTATTATGTATATGCGTGCACATACATTTTGGTAATTAGAGGTTTTTTTTTCTAATGTTATTGACTTCAACATTTCTTCAATTTGATATAATTAACATTGTATGTGTTAGACATCTCATCCACACTGGGGTAAAGTGCACCACAATTCTCGTGGTGTAAAAGCATAAGATATACATTGATAACGTTACAAAAGTAAACGTATAATTACATGACATAATAGAACTTTTGAGTATTAATAAGATTTAGAATACCAAATGGCATTATAAGGGAACCACAGAGAATTCACCTTGTTGACCAATATCTTAATACATTCATTCATAAATGAGAGTTTAAAATAATGAAAATTGATGGATTTATCGCTATTGGGGGTATAAAATAGGGGTATATAGTAAAATAACATTTTTTCTATTTGGAAGATGTATTGGGAGGGGGTTTAACAAAAAGATTATGAGAGATATTTATCAATATCCAGTGGAATTAGGGGTATTCCTTAATATCCCATTAATGCACGTGCTATGGCAGAGGTTCATTGAGTGAAAAACCCGTGAAGATGACTAAGGTATGAATTTTAGGGCGAAAGGGGCTTATATAATAATAACAATCTATTTTTAAGGTCACGGCCAAGCCAGCACACCAAATTGGTGTATGAGACCCCCTTGTTTATGGGACAAGGGACCCCCCTCCGCCCAGCGATTTGACTGGTAAAGTCTACGAAGGTATACATACCCTACCCCCCTCTGGATTTGAACCTGCGACCTCTTAAGAGGAAACACATGTTCTTAACCATTATATACTATGTAGGTAAACGGTGGGGCTACTAAGAATAAACTAAAAGTTTTCAAAAAAGTCTATACTTTTACTTATGTCGAAGGCATGCAATTAGGGATATAATATCTCTAAAAAATGTCATTTTCTTAAACTTGTCATCTAAAAATAATTGACTATTCACAATTTTATGTGCTAAACACAAAAGCACTCAAAAACATCTTACCAATTGAGCTAACCCTTGGGGATAATACAAACATACATATTACACACATTTTTGTAGTTTGTCAATGCTTTTTTCAATTTTCAATTTGATATATAACATTGTCAACATCACACACATCTTATCCATATTGGACTATAAGGTGCACCTCATTTCTCTTAATTATTGGTCTACTCATAAAAAAACAAAAAGTTAAAAAAAAAGTCTTAATTATGTTGAAGGTGTGTTAGGAATATGGTATCTCTAAAAAAATGTCACTCTTTTAAACTTGTCATATAAAAATCATTAATGGTTCACAATCAAAGCTTGACCTTTTCCTCCTAGTTCGTTCACAATCAAAGCTTGACCTTTTCATCTTAATCATTCAATACAATATATGCCAGACAAGATCTGCATAAGTGAGACTAGGGGGTTGATTTGATGAAATACTTATAAGGGGCCTTCAATAGCTTGAGAAGGAGATGGAGGGTTGATGACAAGATCTGCATAAGCGAGACTAGGGGGTTGACTTGATGAAATACTTATAAGGGGCCTTCAATAGCTTGAGAAGGAGATGGAGGGTTGATGACAAGATCTGCATAAGCGAGACTAAGGGGTTGACTTGATGAAATACTTATAAGGGGCCTTTAATAGCTTGAGAAGGAGATGAAGGGTTGATGAAAGACTCATTGCCTTTTATATGTTAATTGACTCAATATGCATAAGCAAGACTAGGGGCTTGACTTGATGAAATACTTATAAGGGGCTTTCAATAGCTTGAGAAGGAGATGGAGGGTTGATGAAATACTCATTACCTTTTATATACTAATTGACTCAATAATTCATTGCAACTATGTGTTAACTTCTCTTGCTTTTTCTCTTGCTTTTTCTCATCCATCATCTCCCATGCAAAGACCAACACCTCCTTATCCATGACCATGCCTTTCATTAGATAATTGCTCCATTAAATCTTGCATGGCATTAGAGAGTTGCATAGAGTTGCATAAACATGCCTATTTGATGTGAGATTTGTAACTCTTTAATTGCCATATTTTTGACATTGTTTTACAACCAAGTATTTTTGGGAGAAAAAGATGAATCCCTTTCATGTCATCCATTCCTCATCCAAGTTGTCTCAAATTATTTCACCACTCTTCCTCGTCCTTCACTCATTCACTCCACATAAGAAAAATAATTAAAAAAATCATCAATAATAAAGAAATAATATAGAAAAAAAAACAATGTTGATAGAAAGAAAGCAATAATAACGAGATTTGATCTTTTAAGCCTTAATGACTAACAAATACTCATCCACCGTTCTTTCACTTCCAACAAGTGGAATCCTTCGTGGACACCGTTGCCATTGTCCACCGTTGCCATTGTCCAATTCAAGAAATTGTGTAAATACTTCATTTCATCATTTTTTCACACAATTTCCCATGGATTCCGTTGTCATTGTCCAATTCAAGAAATTGTGTAAATACTTCATTTCATCATTTTTCACACAATTTCTTTCTTTTTTTTAAATTCTTTGGGCACTATATTGCAAGTACTTTAATTAAATAAAGTATAATTTATACATAAGTACAAACTATGTTACACTTAATGTTAAATGTCACTTTGAGTTTGATGTGGTATTTATATAAATATAAATTCATTCTCATAGTTTGTAAAATTTAATGGGAATTGAGTTTAATTGAGATCTCATTATGTCCATGTATTAGTCATTACATATGAATATTATGAGTAGGTTTAATGATTAAGAACATGTGTTTTCTCTTAAGAAGTCACAAGTTCAAAATATAGGGGGTAGGGTATGTATACCTCTGTAGACGTTACCATTTAAATCGTTGAGCAATAACACTATAACACTGTGAACACTATAACACATGTCAATTTACAATATGGCAATGAAACTTACGCTTAACAAAGTTTCATGCAAAACTTTGCTCATATAGAGAGATTGCCTTGTAACAAAAACAACAAAAACTATATATGAATAAAACTTTAACTATATGTTTAATCGGTCATGAGGTTGAGGTGGTTTCACATGATGGTTAGGAGATAGGTCTTGCACTCTCCCCACCCAAGTTCAAATCTTCCGTTATAATAAGATTTTAGAAGAACACTGGACCCTATAAATGAAACCCCTCACATATGTGTCGCAAAAAAAATCTGAATCCTTACTAAGTAATAACCATTGAATTTAAAAAACAAAAAAAACCAGTCACCATACTCACCACTATATTACAAAATATTTTAAAAATAATATCACTATATCACATACTAACTATTTTTAAAACAATATATTGTTATGGTAGAATTTTGGTCAACATTCATGCTTACTCTACGTACTAGTTATTTTTATACCATTTTTCTTTACCATTGCTCTTGCTTTTCCTTCCTTCGATTCCATGGGGACCAATGGGCATATCTTCTCCTCGCTTTTTTATGTCGGTCAAGAAACTAGAAGCCATGTGGAGTGAAGGTGAAAAAATTATAAAAATGAATTAGAAAGTAGCGATGGCCATGGAGCAATATAAAATCTTAAGCGTGGGCATAAGCATCCAAACATCGCCAAATATTTAAATGTTTTTTTGGCAAACTATAGTGCCACGAGTCCGCGAGGATAGATTCCACACCATGCAAAAGCACTCGACATTTACACTATAATCATAGGCGATTAATAAAGATTTTTTACTAAGAATAAACCTAAATCCCTTCATCGAGCCCATATAAATTCAGAAAGACACAGATCAGGAATCAGTCGAAGAGAAGGGGGAGGATTCTTGTTGAGGCGGAAGCAGGAGGAGCTCATTTCCACAAATTCCTCTGCTTTGAAACCTCCATTTCACCTCCCATTCGTCTCTTTACTCGCATCTGGCTGAATATTTACGCGTGGTGGATTGAATCGCCGTTAAATGTTTCAAAAGTCGGCCTGTTGAGAATATAGGTTTTGTGTTCCTCGCTTACACATTGGGTCGTTTTCACGCTATAATTCTGAAGGATCGGAAGCCCTTTACTGGAATTTTGAGCGGGATTTATCAATTTTGTTCATAGGTCGGCCGAGAATTTGCAGAAAGCACAATTGGGTGTAACTCAAACCATACATATATCAAACCCTTATATCACATAGTGAGCTAATCCATACCCTCTTGCATAGAGAGGCAAGATGCTTTGAATTTCAAGAGTTAAAAAGATTTTCGGGCAGTTTTATGGTGTTTTATGAATAGCTCAACCGAAATTTTTTTAGATTGACGATCTGCTGCTGCAGATGAGCGTACCATTGAGAAGCAGGGATTTGGGTTTGCGTTTTCAAACAATTTAAGCCCTGGAGAGTTTTGACATCGGGCATTGAAGTAAACAAAACCAGCAAAAACATCTCCCATCGTGATATTCAAAACCACCCTTGATTTTTCCTTCTGAGCAGTTCAAATTCATTCTTCCTTCTAAAGACTCTCCTGTGCAGCAGCCCTCTTGAGAGATGCGGTAATACGATCCAAGAGGAGTCTCAGTGGTTTTCGAAGGAGGTTGATTTTGCTCGCATACCATTTAATACAAAACTATACAATTCAAATGTCTCGCTGCCTCCCGTTTCCGCCTCCGGGATATGGAAAGAAGGCCAATAATGGCGACCTAGGGTTTTTAACCGAGGTTTGTCTCTTTTTCAATGGTTTGGCTGTGATGTTTTATTACATGATTCCTTCGACAATCACACTTCATTTATGCTTCTCTTTGAAGTTTTATTTGTTGAAGTGGTTGAACTGTTAAAAAGGGTTGTTACAGTGCCTCCAGAACCATAGATTACACGGCCAGCTTCAAATGGTTCGTAATCATTCGGACTTATTATTTACATTTTCTGTTTTGATTATGTTCCCTACAAGAAGGGTGATTTTGATAATGGAAAAGCACAGGTTTTTTTAATGTCAGTGTCAGGATCAGGGTCAGGGTCAGGATCGGTTCTCATTAGGTCTCTGGCACTGCGAGGGTTCAGACTAGCTAGGTTATTTTAGTAGTTAATAAGGATTAGCATGAGAGCAATTTGGGTTAGCTAACTCTGGTTGGGTTTATGTCGGTGATAGCATTATTCCGGATTCAATACATTTGTATGTGTCTGTGCTCCATTATATATTTTTCTGGTACAAGTGAGGGGGGTTTTTGTTTGTGCATCCTTTAAGAGCAAGAGTAAGAAAGTATGCGGTTAGAGTATTATTATTTTTTTATAGGTGGCTTCCTAGTCGTTTCTACTACGTTTTTTGATAGTTTCATCATTCATGTTCATCCCACTGCTTCTGCAACCATGCTTGTTCAGCACATTTGATTCAATAATGTTATTTAGTTTAAGTGCATCAAGAATGATACATCAACCAAAGGCTGGTTGCACAGGTGTACCCTCTCCCTACACTCCCTACATACGTGTGGATGTAAGCATGGATAGGCAACTCCGAACCAAAAGTTGTTCATTCTTCCGAATGGACTGGATTAGTAGTCTGATGAAAGGTTGCTTCACACTATCTTCTTTGTAAGAGAAATCCTCGTCAGTCTCATCTCACACAGTCCATAGAATCATCAATCTTTTTGTAAAATGACTTCCAGAATAAATCAATAGTTTGTTCCTTCTCCTCTCTACTGATACCATGCCGTATCTCGCTACCATCCTGTAGATTGCTAGTACCGCTACAATAACCAATATAAGATAGTACGAACATCACGGTCGATCACATTAGCTTGTTTAGAGCCATGCCTGGCTGCATGTTTAGGTCCAGGCAGATTATCCATTTATCCCCAAAAGGATCCCTTTTTGATGAAGAGGAGCAACGATTGTACTTCACAGTCACAAATATATGTACCTGTCAGTCGGCCACCATTTGACACTGGCCTTTGTCTGTCTCTCAAAGTTTCATTGGTTCTTCTCTCCAAAGAAGCTACTTGAAGTCCACTAAATCTTTGCTTGCGTAATAAAAGTAAATGGCTCGAGTGAACACTTTGGCACTATGCAAGGACTTTAAAGTTGAACCCTCTGTTTTGATGACTGTGTAACCTCCTAGTCTTGGCATTTCTAGCTAGTTGTATACTTTTGGACCAATTGAAGAGGAATGACCATATCACTGATGATTGAGTGATCTATTAGAAATTCATTTAGGTATTGGCTTCTAGATATCTCATTTTTTGTGTCTCTTTGGTGTATGAATGTCTCTATGTACAAGTCTTCTAGTCGAATGATTGACTTGCGGGAACATATCTTCCATATGCCTTACTCTGCAGGAAGTATGTTTTATGATGTATTAGTAATTTTTAATCCCATGCGTGTTGCTGAACATAGGACTGTAACTTCCATCCCAAACCATATCTTAATGCCTGAAGGAATGCACACGGTAAATCCAAAGCTACTACTTTTCTTGAATAGATTTAATATTAGAAAATTTTATGAATTTTCTGTTGTAGGGTTTTATAGAGGTTTCCATTGTGTTTGCGTTTTTTACAAGCATAATTATAAAGTATTAGAAAATTGTTTTCAATAAACTTATGTTTTTTTGGAAATTGATAGGCAAATTCGTTAGATATTCTAGAATATTATTTTGGCAAACGTTACGATGTTTACTATTTTCTACTAGCTCATATTTCAAATTGTAGAATATTCATTGGATAGTTTTTATATCTTTTCGGAAGAAAGGCAGCCAGACAGTTTTACAAACTCAGAACAAAAAGCATATAACTGGATAGGTTTACAGGGCATCAAATTCATTTAGGAACAGCACTAATAGTGCTGCTGAGAAGCTACATTTAAAATTATTATGAAGTCAGAAAGAATTGGCAGTCTGCCAGGAGGGCACCTTCTCTTTTTCCTAATAATCTTCAGATTCTCCACCAGCCTTCACTGAAGCTATTGTAAAACACTAATTTGCTTGTATGCTCTAAGAATTTCTCCTTAATGTCTTTGTTGCCCTTAATTGCTTCCAGGTCACAGTTGACACCTCTTTCTCCAGTTTATACAACTTATTTTCCGTTCCCTTAAGAGCCTCATCTTGAGACTTAATGAGAATAACTTGTGGAATTTGAATAACTGAATTTTAAAAATCAGAAAGATCTTTGGAACAGATTGAGACCATGATTTCACTAATTTTATATATCGAAGGGAGGTGGTTACAACACTTATACATTCTGTTTAAGGGAAAGATGGGTTAAAGAATGATGAAAATGAGTAGAATTTGGGAAGGGAGTACCACATTGTGAGAAATGCAACGAGATTTTTGATGTGTTAAAGATACTCCAACTCAGCATAGCGAAAGAGTTTGATTTTGCAATTAATTCAAGAGTAAGTTAGGGCCTCTATAGAACCCCTAAAAAGGCAATGCTGATGAAAAGTGATCTGTATATATATTATATATTTATATATGTAAATAATTTTTCAGTAGAGAACAATAAAATATACATAAGAATGATACATAATGGAACCAAAGGGGGTGGTGATACAAGTACCCACTCTTTATATAAGTGGAGAGTTAGCATATCTGCTTTGGCTACTGCTTCTTAAAAATGTCAGTCTATGCATGTTGGATCATCCCACCTGTACCCAAAAAGGACCCCTTTCTAATAAACAGGGGCAACAAAGAGAGTATTGTACTTGGCAGTAATCCATGACCATACATTTTAAGGTTTGTGGCAAATCAGGTAGCATCCTTTTGTACAGACAGTGTGGTGTAGCACATCTCTATCTGCTAAACTTTTACCTCTAGATAGAAAAAAGTACTGTGACTTCTACATATCTTGACACTAATCAAGCCATCATGTTTCATTGTTTTGAGTGGTCTACTTGCTGAAACGATTTTCAATGAGATAATTTGGTGCAATCATAGAAAAATGCCTTTGGGTTCTATAATTATTATGGGCTCCATAAGACCATTTTCAATCATTCCAATTAGGTCCATGAGTATCCAAATTTTACTTTTTGGAATGACCTTGACAAGCTACAGTAAAAGCCAGTGTGTCCACAATATGGACCCTTTCTTAATGTGTATTTATACTTTTTCCAAGTACCTCTTTTACTTGACTTCAGGGCAGACTTGTAACTTCTTGGACTATACTTTGGAGCTTTCATCTTTAAGAGGGCATAACTTCTCAACCGTGAAGAACCACGTGGCGTGCCACCTATCGTTGGAAACGACATAACGAGGACCATCAATCTATGGAGGTTTTGTATGTAATTACAATGTCCTTCATACTCTTTTTCTCCAATCAACTTTGGGCTTCATGACCACACCTTTGGGGCTTCCTAACCACTTAGCCATACTTTTAGGGCTTCTTGTAGACTTTGGGGCTTCTTAACCACTTAGCCATATTTCCAAGGTTTCTTGTAGACTTCTTCAAAGCGTCTTCTCGTGACCACACCTTCAGGCTTCTTAACTACTTAGCCATATTTCCAGGGCTTCTTGTAGACTTCTTCAAAGCGTCTTCTCGTGAGGGCCATGCTTAAAGCTATGCCATAAGGGGGCCACTTTGGAGACTTCTTCAAATACACCCATCATTTCTAGAGGCTTTTAGACTTCTTCTAGGGTTGCCATCAATGACAACCAATTTTCCAACAAGGACATCATTAGACAATGTATTGGCTATATCTTCGTGGTGGATGATCTTTTCCATCTTCCATCTTTTTTATGGATGCTAGGGCTTCCCACCTTCCCCCTCTCATCTTGTTCTTGCTTTTGATGATGTATAACTTTTTATCTTGTTATTTCTAAGGTTATGTTTTTGTTTATTTTAGCTTCCTGTAGATTATGCTTTTCCTTTTAGCGTTTATGTTATATGATTTGCTTCAACACTCCTACAATTTGTCATTATTGCCTTTTGAGTCTTATTGACCTACCTTTTCGGTCATTCGTGGACTTTAATTAAATTATCTTATCTTATGTTATTGTTGTACATGAATACATGCATTTTTTTTTGGTTAAGTCAAAGGTCGAGTCTGAGTAAGTTTGAGCTAACTCATAATTTTTGTCTCGACCAAGTTCAAACCTTTTCCTTTCAAAGAAAAATGTTTTTATTTGATATTTCAAGTGTGAAATCAGAATACATGTAACATACCCACTACCTAAATCAAAATAACCATGGAGACCCAGCGTAAGCTGGCTCTTTCTCTCTCCTACACGACCTTCTACACTTTAACGTGACCTTTCCCCGACTCAATATCGGGGTTCGGGGTTTCGAGCTTCCCGCTGTCGAGAGTCACTATCCTCTCGATTCCCCGATTACCGATGAGCTCCTTCTCACCGATGCGTGCCCTCCTACCTTGGCTCTTGGTCCATATGACCAGAACTCATAAGACCGTAGCCATACCTCTCATCGGGGTTTCGGGGTTCTTGTTGTCAATGTGCATGCATCCTTGGAACCCACGATATGTCGATCCCCGATGCGCGGTCCTCCGACAGCTTCCGGCCTTTGACCTGCCACCTGTCCTCCTTGCTAGGCTCCCTTGTGGCCCCACACTTGATCGTTGGGATATCGCGTTTCGCGATTCCAAGTTGCAAGGGTTTCTTACCTTCGAAATCTCCGATGCTCCGAACTCCGACTCCTCGGAATCTCCAGATGCGTGTCCCATTGATGGACGGTTCTGATCTTGTCGAGATATCACGGATCGCGAATCCGAAATGCACAAATAACTTGTCCTCGGGGTCTCCGATTTCCCTATGAACCAAACATCAATGGACGGCTTCCTTGTCGGGATTCTTGCCGATGACACTGATTGCTGCCACGCATCCTTCCAGATGGATGGTCTCGATTTCTCCGGGATTTCGGGACTTGTAATGTCTCGATTCTCTTGCCTTCGAGAATCCTAATTTCCCGATGGTCAATATGCCGACCCTCTTCAGATCTCCGACACCTGTCCCTCTGATCGGACGGCTCAGATCTCGTCGGGATTTCGAGACTTGTGATGTCTCAGATTTCACAACCTCAGGAATCCCGATTTCCCGAATGCCGATGGCTGGACTCCCCATGGTAACCCTCGGACAGCTCTAGTCCGATCCGACGGCTGACGAGAAATGGGACCAAGATCTAACGGTCTAGATCCGTCCTTCCTGCGCACACTCAAGAAACTAAACTCCGAGCATCTTAACCCGATCCAACGGTCGACGGGATTTCTGATGAGATCCAACGACTCAAATTGTCCCACCTTGTGCATTCTTCCACTACTTCGTGGATGTGGAAAGATCAATGGTCCAAAAGTTCTCCTGGGTCTTGGAATCTACGATCCCGATTTCCTCGTCGTTCACGAAGATAGAGGAAAAAGGGGGGCAAGGTATGAAACGCCCTCGTTACTTCCGTCAATCTAACGGTCGTGCATGGCTATGGGTCATCTGACGAGATCTCATACGTCGATTTGTTACATACCCCTACACTGCTACCGCGGAACCTTAAGAAGGTCATTCCTCCTCGCACAGGGTTAATAAGACTTGCGCGTTCAAGTCCTTTTTCTGGGTTCTTGGTGAACCTTTCTAAGGAGGAAATCTCTGTGAAGAGATCTATACTGGGCATTGTCGGAGGCAGATAAGGGTAAACAGCTTCCCGAGAACGGGCTGGAAGCCTAACTTAGTTCGACTCATGCATAATTAAATCCATTTATCCACATAAGCCATGTGTGGTCTTTCTGTTATAAGCATATATCTAATCATTACTTATCAAAACATTGCACAGACATTTTTATACTTTAATTGATCACCGTTTCACAGTTTATGAGCATATATGTCAGCATATGAATTTCAAGATGCAGTATGAACAAAAACACTTATCAGAAATAACTTCAGAAGTGGGTGCGACTACTGAGAGGGGTGCCCGTTTCCACCCAACCGTAGGTGTAGTGACTCCCAGCGGATTTACCACTAGCCTCCCCCGAGTTGAGACCATGATGCTCTGAGACTGCGTCTCTCTGTCTGCCAGTGACCAGGAGCAAAGGTTGCAATCCTTCCTCTCTGCTATCACTCACTTTGCGTAATGACAGAGATCCCCTCGCGTCCCCCTCTCAATCGCTTCTGCCATATGCCTTATCCTCTCGCGAGGTTGCGTGTGGCACGATTACCCTCGCGCCGATCAGGCCTGACGGCTCTACGGATGAGCGGTTCACCATCCCATCCCTCATCAAGCCATCCGCCTACCGGCCTGCGAGCCATTAATTCTTAGGGCTAGCGAGCCGCTTTTGGTTCTCCGGGCCAGTGGAGTCCAAATACGGTATTTTATTCTTGGTGGAAGTTAACGCCACCTTTTCAGGTGCCTTCCACCGCCATCGTGGTCTCTTTTTCTGCACCTCCCCTCTCAGCAGTCCTGCAATAAATTCAAAATGTTATTCACATTCTTTGACCTCTTCCTCAAGGTCCATTTACATCACATATTCTCATTTATGAGTTTGCCATAGTTCTTGGCCAGTCCAGTTATATTTACAAGCTGGGGGAAACAGGGTGTTACAATACACATTTGACCGCCATAAAAGGCTAAAAAAATGTGGTATTTGTACAATCTTGAAACAATCTCTTTCTCTGTTCTATACCTACATGGTACAATCTTCCTAGGCTCCTCTTAGAGCTTGCATCAATAAAGTGATCTTTTAGAGTTTAACATATTAACATGATTCATGACTGGGACTAT